>JAUCBJ010003016.1:0-81891 GCA_032718475.1 Nemertoderma westbladi | reverse complement strand
CCAATCACGATCATACACACTATTCTGCCGACAGTCAGTACATTTGATCACACATAAAGAGAGCAGTAATTGACTCACGTAGGGTCTGCTAAATAACATTGGATTCAATACACACCACATTAATATAAATCGCAATTGTTATGTATAGCCGGTCTCTCTAACCTGTAGTGTTATCAAGAAAATTGAGAATTGGGTGATTTATCCGTATTATCCAAATAGCAATATTTCCATCAACAAATAGGTACAATTAATAACTGACGGTAAAATAACAGTACAAACAATATGATTAATGCAATTAAATTAAGTAAGTAAAGTATCAAGGTGAGATGAGTGATTTAAGTCAGGTAACAGTTTATACTTTCGATAATTCAAGCAGTTTACTAGAGTTCTTCCCAAAAGGCCGGTGTTTCTGGCTTAGACAGCAATAACAACAAAGTATCAACTCTAAAAACAGTAAGACTGAACACTCTCCTTATGATCGACTAAAAGCTACACGTCGACAGGAAAAATCGCCCTGATTGGCCCAAGCCAAACAAAGAACCACGCGTCCAATGGCTGTTTCCATGTCAGCAACCAGCTGCTAGATGTCGTAATATGAATCATCACGGCTAAGCTGTGAAAGGTAGTTAGTGCATTACAAGTTTTTTGTCTTACCATGTCCGCCAAAACACGTATATAGCAGAATGATTTTTATGTCCGTTAAAACACCTGTAAAGGTACCTTGCGGGCGAGGGGAATATATATATACAGTTGGAGAACCCTTTTAGAGTATTCCAGCGCCTGGGGGGGAACTGGCCAGCAAAGGCAAACGTATCAGTTATCCCACAAAAGCTTTTACAGCATAGTTAATGTTCAAAAAAAATAAAATATGGTGATATATGACCCAATGTTGCGAACTACGCGTAGCTACGCGTAGGTCTACGCGTAGGTCGAAAAGATTTACCCTTATTTACCCTACTGATGACAGGATGAGTGCCGTGCTGACTGACTGAACTTGTCCTTGCTCTTACCGCACGTACCGGATATTCTGATTTTTGTAGGACTACCGACTATGGACTATGGACTACCGGTATGTCAGTTGTGGGTTGTGGCAGTGTGGTGGTGATGTGAGCGTGAGCGTGAGGTATTAGGACTTCGACTTGATCATTGTGAGTGCACGAGTGTCTGATCACTGGATCATGGCCGACCGAAGATTATCTGTTGGCCTGACGAGAAATTCAAAATCCAAGAAGCGTAAAATTAATTGCTCGCATCGCAAACTCAAACACAATCAAATATCTTCGAGCAACGCGAACGGAACCGGAACGTCGGAGCTTTACGATGACGATCTCAACTCCACGTTACTCGGGGCCCTTGATCTGTGCATCCCGTCTCCGACCTCCATCCCAGACCGTCCCCCGAGCATCGGTCTTCTCGACCTCCTCGTAAACACGGGACACGACCCCGACTGGGAGCAGCAACCCGTCTGGACCAACCTGGACAACCTGCCTTCCTGTCTGGACCACCTCGGTCTGATAATGCCGCAGTCGAAGGGCCCGATGGGAACGACGAAGGCGGACAACTTGATGAGTCAAGAAGAGATAGCGAGAGCACCACACGACTCACTCGAGTTCCATGAAAGTGTCGGGGCGGTTTGGACCGCCGGTGACGCATTCAGCAAGGCGAACCGACTGGTTTTAGAGGCCTTGAAGGCCGGGGAATGCCAAACCCATCCGCCGAGTCGGACCAGTATAGAAGGGAACAGTATCGCATTCCCTAACATCGGGATTATTAACAGCCCCTCGTTGTCTCTGGATAACTTCCCCGGTCTCTTCGATTCTTTCCGTTCCTACGACTGCCCCTACAAGAATCTATCCAGCCCTGAACGCATCATCCGCTCGCGCTCCGTGATTCCCACCTACAACTCAGATATTCCGATCTCGCATTTCCTTCCTCTCGTGCCGTTTAAGGCCGTTTCAGAGACGCCGGAAGAGGAGGCCAATTTCCCGGAAGTTGGGGCCGAGTTTGTTACACTTCCGTTGGATACACCGCCACTTAAGCATTCGATCGAGTCGATATTGTCGGCCCCGGCGACGAACAAAGAAGTTGTAACTTCTCCACCTCCGCTCCGTAGACATTTCCCGTTAACTAAAACGAATATCCCGGTTACAGATACACCGAGTGTTCCGGTTACGGATACACCGAGTGTTCCAGTTAGAACAACACCGAATAAACTTAAACAAGGGATTGAATTGTCTGCACTTACTACACCTGTCACAAATATTTCGACTTCAAATAATAAACCAGTATCTCAATGTTCTGGTTCAAATAAACTTGTTACAATTACAAATACCCGGGGTACTAATAGCGCAGACCCTCTCAACTTCCTCAGATTAACCCGCCAACCCAGACTGCCCTTGCTGGGTCCCCGCTCATACCCGTGCGACGTGGACGGCTGTCGGTGGCGATTTGCCACACTCCGCCAGCTGAAAATACACCTCGGGGTCCACCGACAACCCTCGCTCTATATGGAATGCATCATAGACGGCTGCTCCACACGACTCAACTCGATGCGAAACCTTCTAGTACACCTCCATCGCCACTTCAACATCCCAGAGATACCGTGTCCCCACTGCGCCCAGGTCTACAGAACCAAGTCCTCACTCAACAAACATCTCGCAGACGACCACGACCAGGTTATTCCATGCGACAAGTGCGACCGCAAGTTTAAACGTAAAGTCGAGTTAGTTCGACATCAAAACCTTTCTCATACCGAAGTTCGGAAGCTGGACTGGGTCTGCGCCACATGCGGGAAGTCCATGTCGTGTCGTTACAAACTAGAGCTTCACATGCGGAGACACTCGGGCGAGCGACCGTTCCAGTGCCCGCAATGCCCCCTGGCCTACATGGATCAGGGCCAACTCAATAGACATACGGCCTTCACTCACGATAACCAACGGTTATTTGGTTGTGAAAAGTGTGATAAAAGGTTTAAGCAAAAGAGCCATCTAAGGGATCATATGCAAACTCATGAGGTGCATCGAGTGCTGTTAAAGTGTCCAGTAGGTCAATGTACTCGGAAGTTCAAACATAAATTGAGCTTAAATTATCATCTGCAGAGACACTAATTATGTAATCATATAATATCAATAATCATATTCCGAATTAATTGATCATATATTAGCTACCCATTCGATATCTATCTATTTATTATTATTAATATTTATTACAGCAATAAATTAGTCCGTAATATATGACAATTGAGACTTGAAGAATTTGGACTCTTGGACGAAAAATCATGGCGGGACCTTTCCATCCTCCGACTTCTCGTCCCCAGATATTTTTTTGCTTTTAAATATCGATTATGTTCTAGAACATGATGATTTTTAAAAAATCAATAATATTTTCTTTAAAAAAAAAGTAGCTAGTAAAATAATTGATCAAAATAATACCAAATACAATTCTTTGCATATTAAATACTTTACTTTAGGGTGCCATTTGTCCTATTCAGTATCCGGACAATTATGACCCGGATGATTCGGACCCATCATTCCAATATACCCCAAAGTCGGGAGAACGGGTGACTTTTTTCCCCTCAAGAAAAAGTAACACATAGAATTGCATTGATTTTACATTTTTCCAGGCGAAAAATGTAAAATAAGAAAAATAATGTGAAAATATTTTGGTGGCATTTATTTTTCAATATCAGTAACATCTCTTTCAGCTTGAAAAGTTTTGCACGTAATTTGAGCAAAATCCACTAACAAAATCTACTTTAGTGTCTGCAAGACGAACTCCAAAACAGCACTCAATATCAATTATTAGTTTATGTAAATATAAATAAAAATATATATAAATACTCGATTTATTCTACTCGTCTATTCTACTCTTTTACTAAATTATTTAACATTGAGTAAGGCAGCATCAGGATTTGAAGAGTACAATCAAATTTAGAATAAAAATAAGAAAAATAAAATTTATTAAGAATACAAATATTTTTAGTATTTTAGTACCGCCAACGCGAACATAAATTCCTTCGTTGTGACACTTAGTGGGATTTGCTCACCAGCACACATACCATTACATTCTCCGCAGTGCGGCATGCGCAGCGCACCCGTGCTTATTTTTCATTATTAACCTCGCTCGCGCTCGGTAAATAATATGTCTCAAGAATAACCGAAACCACTTCTTTTCCTGAGTAAAAATATTTATTTTTTAATTATTACTTTTTTCGCTCGAATATCACCAAAATCGGGAGAAAAAGAATACTTTTCCCTCGAGAAAAAAGTAACTCATAGCATTATTGCGTTGATTTTACTTTTTTCCCGGCGTAAAAAGTAATTACAATATTTTGGGGGAATTTCTTTAATTTTATTACATGAGTTGAAAGAGCATCGAAGTAGAAAAGGTTTGCAAGTAATTTGAGCATAATGGCGAAACTCAATATCCAATATTGGTTTACATGTTTAAGCGGCTCTCTAGTTACGTAATAAATATTCGAGAACACTAAATTATTTAACATTGAGTAAGGCAGCATCAGGAGTTGTTGAATATTACAATAATTGGAATCGCAGTAACTATGGAAGCAATATAGTGGAATACTACAGTTCAATTTATTTTGCAACGCAACTATCGGGTCGATTACGCAAAAAGTGGTCAAAATTGTGTCAGACGTAATTTCGCCATTCCATGAGCCATAACTCAGCAGAAAATAACCCAAACCATATAAACCTATGTATATATTTCCATAGAGCGAATTTTCGCCCATTTTTTGGCATTGGTTTTAAGCAATTTGACATATATTTCCTTAGATTACAAGCACGAAATGGACATATAATGCAATGTCTGATGCTCTGTTTTTGAGATACAAACTATATATCATATATATAATATATATATATTATATAATATCATATAACCATATATATCATATATCCAGTAAACTATATATCAGCTAAAAGCTTATTTCATGATCTACAATCCAGTACTAGTCGTTACTGGGGTACACTCCTTTATAGTTTTGTTTCTTGAGGAATGAAAAATGCTACATGTTCGTTTTTATAAATTTTTTAGGTGTTGTAACGCTCGTATTTGAAACATAACCTTTTATTGTGAAATGTGTTTGTTTCAAGGTAAGTATTTTCCGAAAGATAATTTTATTGGCTATCCGATACATATACGAATGAACGGTAATCGATAAGTCCAGCAGAAATTATGCCCAAAAGTTTGCCAAGTAGTTTTTTAACGTCATTGGAAATGTCCATCTTGTAACGCCCTTATTTTTGCTCTAACTTTTCTTCCACAAATCGGATTTACTTAATGTAAAGTTTATTTATACCGCTTCTGAAAGCGCTATCTAATGATATACAAGGTCAAGCTTTCACGTTAACGTAATGAGATTGCTAAGCATGTCCACAGTTGTCCTGCATGTAACGGTATGTAACGCATTGTAACGCTGTCTCACTTGTAAAGCATGCACAGAAAGATGTAACGCAAATAAACTGTCGTTACAGATGAGACATGTCCAAAACGTAACGCATGTTTAAACAAGGAAATTTATATGAGACAAAGCGTTACCGACGAGACATACGTTTTCGTCCATAACTTTTTTACTATTGGTAGAAAAAATGAACCAATATGAAATTTGAAATCAGCACGCTAAGGGCTTTCAAATTTGTATGGTTTGATAGGGTTTGAGAAATTTTTTTTTTATTTTTTAACCTGGAATTTGGCCATTTTTTGCGTAATCGACCCATCGCTCTTTCTTTTATTAAAGAATTAAAGCAACAAAAAATAAGCCAATTTAAGAATAAAATTACGTATTACATCGTTGTAAAACGTAGAACATATTTTTTCAATATTCTCTCGACCCTTTACTTAACCCAGCTGACGCTCGGTAAATAAAATAGCTCGAGAATAGTAAAAAACGTAATTTATTCTTAAATTGGTACTTTTTTGTTGCTCAATTCGTTAATAAAAGATAGAGCGTTGGATTGTTAAGTGCTATATAATTATGATAATAAATAAGTAAGTCCCAGAATAATTTAGCACGCTCATCTTCTATCTATTATTATGTATATTAGGTCAATTCAATAGCTGCAGGCCTACCGATGTTTGTGATACGTATAGGCCTAAGCCCGGAAACAGCAACGAATTTACGCATTGCGATTTAATTTTCTTGAAAAATTAGTAGCAATTTGTATAGTTTTTATTTTAGATATATTATAATATATCCTAAGATTATTAAATATAGCTTAATTGATATTTCGTATTCATTCTTTAGTAAATTTTCTGAATATAAGTGAAAAGAATGGCCAAATATGGCAATGCTACTTTATGCCTTGTTCTTGTTTGATTGGTTAATCCTCAAATGATGGCCTACTGGTGTGAGGAAATAAATGTTTTGATTGGTAGACAACTCTAGATGATCCTACTCCATTTCAAATGCAAACATGGTGACCAGTTCCTTATTAATTCAAAGGTTTTTGTTGGAATTATATTTAACTATTATTTATTATATGCTTTAAATTATTAGGCCTACATAATTATAATTTTTGGCTTGATGATATTTGATATAATACATTACAGTATTATATGTATTAAGATATATTTGATTTGTATCTCTGTAGAAGTACTGCAGTACTGTATCATACAATTTTTAAATGTATCGAAAATTTCCCCATTATGGTAACTGATACAACAATTATACAATAATTGCTCGGTGTAAGGAAATTTCCGTGTTCCACCTATATTATTGATTAACCAATTTCTGTAATATCAATTTCAACATATTCAAAGGTACACCTTTAAACCTTTAAATCCTTTGTCAAACTACATACATTTCGAATACATTTTTATATAATCTGGTTTAGGCCTATGTTGCCTATTATATAACTGATGCACTTACTCCAGATCTTATATTCACCACATTCTCCGCGGGACATACAGTATAGCCCTTAGATTTCACCAGAAGTAATCATGACAAGAGCCTGTAGGACATAATTACAGTACTGTATGTCCCAAAAAAGGAAACATCAGACTTTATGGGTTATCAGCTTAGCCATTCTCAATGTATTATGACTCTGTTCGGTAGGTGCTAAAATGCACAATGAGCAACAATGACCAACAACGAGCAACAATGAGCAATAATAAAGTACAACAACGAGCAACAATGGGCAATAATAAAGTACAACAACGAGCAACAATGAGCAACAACGAGCAATAATAAAGTACAACAACGAGCAACAATGAGCAACAACGAACAACAATGAGCAACAACGATCAGCAATGGGCAACAGCGAGCAATAATTGGCAACAATAAGAGCAACAACGATGCAACAATGAGCAACAACGAGCAATAATAAAGTACAACAACGAGCAACAACGAACAACAATGAGCAATAATAAAGTACAACAATGAGCAACAATGAGCAACAACGAACACCAATGAGCAACAACGAGCACCACTGTGCAACAACGAGCACCAAACAACGAGCAACAATGAGCAATAACGAACAATAATAAAGTACAACAACGAGCAACAATGATACTTATGCAGTATAATGTATCCTAGTAATCCCGAATATATATGTACTGTAGGATATAAATAAATTCCCAACCAAGAACTTAATAAAAAAAATGCTTACATACCCTTAATGTCATCAATACGGTGCACGATACTGCTATATCGGGACCGGTCCGGTAGGCCTACAAATATTTATCAGTTTACGTGATTCCAGTCTATCAGTCTTGTTCTGTTCGGCTAGTGTCGTTGAAACTTACCGGTACTAACAATAATACCTAATGCTGGAGATAATTAATGAATTGCCGTAAAGTCATGTAGTTCTATTATCGGTACAATGCGGTTTCAGGGCCCTCCACCCCCTCAACCTATTATCTAGTTCTGACTGTCTGATGTACGGTACTTAGTTACTGAGTGAAGTGTGAAATGGTTTTCGTATTATTATTTTGTATTTTATACAGTTGGACAGTGACCTGATTGCTCGGCAGTCCTGAAGTCTGCCTAGCGTTCTATATTACAGACTACTGTATAGCTTGTGGGATGGGGAGGCCAAGCCTATTTTGTATTTGATTTGTTATTTAGGTTACTGGGTCAGGTCAGGTATTCTAGGTCATTGATCAAGAAAACTTGCCACCTCCATGCAGCATAAAGGAGGTGCCACCTGTAGCTGCATAGACCCTCTTACTAGGGCAAATCTGGTCCTGTAACTAGGACCCCCTTCGTTCTGGGATAAGGACGCCCTTGGTCCTGGATTAAGGACCCATATACTTGGCTGCAGGGGTATATGGCCTGACCAGGCAGATGGTGATCTACCAATGGCTGGTCAGGAGTAGAGTGTTCTCATGTCCACTCTGAGAGCACTCCACTGCGACCTGCACCTGGCAGCAAGGGTACAGGGCATGACCCAGCAGATGAGCTGCAACAGCCAATGGTGGGTCATGTGCGCCAGAGTAGATATGGGTGATGGGCCTGATATCTGACTCCATTGCGACACCCACCCTGTGGAATGGCAAACCAGGGTGTGTTATTTGCCCCGAGAGCTGACTCGGCAAAAAAGCACCCCCCAACCCCCACTATGGATTACATTAGCAATGCGGAGGTCCGGCCACTAGAGGCCAGTGGAATTACCGGACACAATCGGCCTCACAGGCGTCAGTTAACTCCTGACCGGCTGCCTGTCTCACCCCCTACTGGAGAGAGAGCAGCCAACAATTCTTTGAGTCCCTTTCCTGATGACCTTTCTGGCCCAAACCCTGGGTCACCAGGGAGGCCAGATTGTGATGGGGAGAGGGATTCTGGAGTTGGAGGCTACTCTCATGTTCCACCCCGACCAACAAAGCCATTGGTGAATCTGAGGCAAGTCACTAGACTAGCCTCAGTAAACACCCTAACACTCGGGTCCCCAATGCGACAAGGTGAGCTGACTGCCTTGGCAGATAAGCTTTCTCTTAGCGCAGTGGGTGTTCAAGAGCACCGAATGCAGACTGGACAGACTGATGAGGTTCTGATTAAGGACATGGGGGGCGGTTGGCGACTCGCCCTCGCGTCAGCAGATGATAGTGGCAATGGTGGAATTGGTCTATTGATGAATCCAACTGCACATGCAGCATTGGACAAAATAGACCAAATCTCTAACCGCATCATCCGTTGCCACTTCTCATGTTCTGGAAGACTGGCTAAGAAGTTTCCTAAGGTGGTTCTGATTGTGTGCTACTCTCCAACTAGTGTTGCCCCTGTAGAGGAGGTGGAAAATTTCTACCACAATCTACAAGCAGCAACTGATGGAGTGGATCAGCATGCATTCTTAACATTCCTGGGAGACTTTAATGCAAGTCTGCATCAATCACCTACATCGCCCTGGGTCTATAGCAATAGTGTTAACCGAAATTCTGTCCATCTTCAGGATTTTATCTCTGGAAATGGATTGTTTTCGGCCGGAACCCAGTTCAAGAAGCGAACTGGAAAGCTATGGACTCATAGTGGACCCAGTGGTCACAAGTCCCAGATAGACCATATTCTGTTTCGTAGGAAATACAGGAGCTCTATACAAGACTGTAATGCATTTACACTTCGACCCTTCTCCAGTGATCACCGCCTTATTGTGGCCAAGGTAAGACTTAGTCTGCGTGCTAGCAGAACAACGAAATCTGCCTTGCCACGGCATGACTGGTCCTCTCTGTTGCAACAGCCAAGTGTGAGATCCAGCTTCACACTACAGCTGAGCAACAGGTATGAGGCTCTTGCCTCTGAGGCGGCAGATCACTGTGAGGGCTATACTGCCTTTACAGAAGCAGTTAAGTTAGCAGCTGCAGAAACAGTTCCTGTATACCCTCGAAACAGTAAAAGGGCCCCCTGGACTGACAACAAAATTCAGAAGTGCCGAAATGACCTTCATAAGGCGCAGAAAGAGTCCCGACTCAAACAGACTACAGCGGCCAAGAATGCAGTTAAAGCTGCATCTAGGTCCCTGAACAGGCAGTACTCTGTTAATCTACAGGAGCTAATAAACCAACAGGTTGATGCCATCAATGATGCTGACGACAGCAGGCAATCATCCCAGGCATGGAAATCGATCAATCTGCTTACTGGGCGGAAAAGCCAACCAACCACCAAGGTTAAGGCTGAATCACCAGCCGATCGCCTCAATGGTTGGAAAGCCCACTTTGAAAAGCTCCTCAATAATGACAGGGTATTGCCTGATAACTTTATAGAAGTAAAAGTGTCTGAGTCTGTACTCCCAGATATTCCCATTGGCGATATCTCCTTTGCAGAAGTGAAGGCTGCTGCAAAGAGCATTAAGACCAATCGTGCCAGTGGAGTAGATGGTGTTCCCCCTGAGGTCTTTAAAATACCTGAGTGTTTAAAGCTCATCTATCCCATCATAGTAGACATGTACCGTACAACAAGAGTCCCACAAGAAATGAAAACAAATAAGTTGGTGCCAGTTCCCAAGAAGGGCAACCTAACCCTCTATGGTTCTTTTCGGGGAATCTCATTGATCTCGATTGCTGCAAAACTATACAATAGAATTCTATTAAATCGCATCAGGGATCCCATTGAGAGACTGCTACGTGGAAATCAGAATGGGTTCCGTAAAGGTCGTGGGACCATGGAGCCCATTTTGGCACTTAGAAGGATAATTGAAGAGTTATCAAAAAAGAAAGACAGGCATCTGGCTGTTATCTTTGTTGACTTCTTCAAGGCCTTTGATTCAGTCTCTCGCTCAGGATAATTGAAGAGTTATCAAAAAAGAAAGACAGGCATCTGGCTGTTATCTTTGTTGACTTCTTCAAGGCCTTTGATTCAGTCTCTCGCTCACGTATGTTCAGCATACTTTCATTATATGGGATTCCTGATGAAATTATTGCAGCAATCAGATCAGTATACGATGGTTCGACAACATTTGTGTCTACTGTTGACGGTGACACAGAACCATTTGAAGTGTTATGGGGCGTCCTCCAAGGAGACACACTTGCACCATTCTTGTTCATTATTGTGGTTGACTATGTTCTACGCATGTCCTTAGATCATCATAATGATGATGGGGTGATGATAACTCCACCTACTGGCTCCAGAAGTCGAGGAAATCCTGCCAAGTACCTAACTGATCTAGACTTTGCTGATGACTTAGGAGTACTCTCAGAATCATTAGAGGGAGCCCAGCGGCTCCTCAGCTCATTAGAACATGCTGCTTCTAGTGTTGGTCTTTTTATTAACTCCAGAAAGACCAAAATTCTGACAGTTAACTTTGAATGTCCTCAGCAAGTCTCTGATCGGATGAGCATAAGCTCAAAGGATGGTATGCTTGAGCATGTGGACGACTTCTGTTACCTGGGATCATGGATCCGGAAATCAGGTGAGGACCTTCGAATACGTAAGGGAAAGGCATGGGCAGCCTTGAATAGGCTTTCCAGGATTTGGAAGGCACCTAGAATTAATCGGAAACTTAAGGTCCGATTATTTAGAGCAGCAGTAGTTCCAGTGAGTAGTGAGGACCAGCCAGTGCATAATCTTGTACTTTGGCAGCCTCATGGAGTAAATAAGCATGGTGGACAGCCCATGACTTTCTTGAGACGCATCTTAAAGGACACTGGCCTTAAAGATGCGGATGATCTTGCAAATGTCATGGGTGATAGGGAGTTGTGGCGGTGCAATTTTGTTGACAAGCCGGCACAGCATTCTTAAAAATGCAGCTGCAATGCAGCATGCCGATCCTAGTAGTAGTAGTAGGTTACTGGGTTAAGGTTAGTCAGTTAGTTGCCTAGGAGTTACAGGGAAGTGGCTACTGACCGGGCGGACCCTCTAAATACCGTATTGAAGCTTTATATTTGATTTATATTTTACTTGTATTATTGACCGGACCCTTATTACCTCAGCTTTTTGTGACCAGACCCATAATCTTGTAACATGTCTTAACTTTCGTTTATTGTTTTGGTTACCACTCAAATTTATTGCTATTTTGGTTGATCATTGTTGCTCATTGTTACACGTTGTTGTTCTTTATTATTGCTCGTTGTTGTTCATTGTTGATTGTTGTTGCTCCTTGTTGTACTTTATTATTGCTCGTTGTTGCTCATTGTCATGTTCACGGCGAAAGCAATGTCCTGCAAAGCGGATGGCTTTTTTCAAGTTTCAAGGTTGGGGGGACCAATGAGACATCTCCCCTGCTATAGACCTACAGTATACCGGTCGTAGTGTCTGGTGGGATATATGTGCATTGTAATTGATAATTTTCAATATTCAATGTTTTTACACGCGATATTTTTCACCAATACCGACACAGTGAATCCGGCGTAGCATTCTTGTATCAGAGCCATTCAGAAATTTCGTCCCATATACTGTATGAGAACTGGTTCTACAGTACTCTGCGCTAAGTAATAGAGCCTTCTGTCTTCCAGAATGTGACTTCAAATTCCGGACTTCCCTTTCAATGCTGTCCATGCCTTTCCTTACGTATACGACTTCCGTGCACCTGACTTCCGGAGCCATGATACCAAGTAGCAGAAGTCATCCACACCATCAAGCATACCATCCTTTGAGCTTATGCTCATTCGATCAGATATTTTCTGAGGTTGATATTTTGTGAGTGTCCAAGTTAATTATGGAAAATTTGGTCTTCTTGGAGTTATAAAAAGACCAACACTAGAAGCAGCCTGTTCTAATGAGCTGGAAAGCTGTTGGGCTCCCTCTTTTTTCCTCAGGAATCCCATATAATGCTAGTAGGCCTAGGCCCTATGCTTAAAGTAGTCAAAAAAGATAACAGTCAGATGTCTATCTTTCCTTTTTGATAACTCTTCAATTATCCTTCTAAGTGCCAAAATGGGCTCCATGGTCCCACGAACTTTACGGAACCCATTCTGATTTCCACGGTTCAGTCTCTTAATGGGATCCCTGATTCGATTCAATATAATTAGGCCTATTATATAGCTTTTGCTGCTTAAAGGTCACATATATCGACCAAGAGTTTTACTCCTACTGTAGTATGTATTACATCTTAATCTTATATCCTGATACTATACTTCACCTAAAAAGTGGAAAAAGGTTATTTCTAAATATATTTTCCATTTACGTTATATTCTGTAGTTCGCCTTTGGGCTTGAAATTCTACATAGGAAACACCGCTGTTGACATTTCCAAACAGTCACTCGTTAAATATCCCTTAACAAGGTAATATAGTATAGTAAAGCCTACAAACATCTATCAGACGTCAATAAAATACTTCAAGTTAGAATCATCTTGTTAATTAGCTGATACAGTGAGCGTATAGTACGGTATAGTACGATACAGTACGGTAGATACAACAACAACAGTAGATACTGTATGTCAATCTGAGACGATTTGCCGTTTTGGATAAATGGAATTCATTGTGCGTCGCTCTTGTATATTAATATAAGATTTTCTTCATTTCTTGTCATTGCTACTTCCAATTCTTATTATGATTAATAATTCAATTCACCGCTCTCGTGGTCCCATGGTGTAGTGGTTCAGCACTCTGGACTTTGAATCCAGTGACCCGAGTTCGAATCTCGGTGGGACCTTCAAATTTTTGCATGTTTTCTCCATTACGTACCAGGTATTTACGTACCATCATTTAAATATATTTTGATTTAATACACAACAACATCGTTACACCCTAGTCTAGTTACCTATATTTTTTTCTTACACATTTTGCTCCCATCTCTGAGCAACTAATAAACTCTTTAATAATAACCGAAATTATGAGTCGTAGTAGCTTAATTTTTGACCTAAAAATTTATTGTATTCTTAAATTGCTAGGCCTAGGCCTACTTATTCGCTCGAATATACCCCCAAATGGGAGACTCACTTTTTTCCTTAAAGATAAAAGTAACCCATAGGATTGCATTGATTTTACTTTTTTCCCGGCGGAAAAAGTAAAATAAAATATTTTCGTGGAATTTCTTAAATTTTATTACATGTGTTGAAAGAGCATCGACTTAGAAAAAGGTTTGCATGTAGTTTGAGCAAAATCTAGGCAGACACTCAAAAGTTATTGCACCTTTAGTGTCTGCCGGTTGTACTCCAAAACGGAACTTAATATCCAATGTTGCTTATATAGTTTAGCGGCTCTCTAGTTACGTAATAAATATTCGAGAACACTAAATTATTTAACATTGAGTAATGCAGCATCAGGAGTTGAAGTCCTACAATAATTTGAATCGTTGTAACTATGGAAGCAATATATGGTGGAATACTGCAGTTCAATTTATTGTGTAACGTTCGATCTTTTATTATAGAATTGAGCAACAAAAACGCACCAATGTAAAAATAAAATGACGCCGCTACATGGGAAAAAAACGTAGAACATATTTTTTCAATATTCTCTCGACCCTTTATTAACCTCGCTTTCGCTCGTTAAATAAAATGGCCCGAGAATATTGAAAAAATAGTTCAGTTTCCCATGTAATAAATAATTATTAACTCGCCACTCACCCTACTTCACGATAGTATTTCAAAGTAAAATACATAGACGTACCGGTGAAAGATAATTCTAGGTTTATTCCAGGTAGGTGGATCTGGGTGCCTGGCAGGCACACGGGTACAACGTAGATCCATAGATAGGTAGGTGGATCTGGGTGCCTGGCAGGCACACGGGTACAACGTAGATAAATAGATAGGTAGGTGGATCTGGGTGCGGGGCAGGCACACGGGTACAACGTAGATACATAGATAGGTAGGTGGATCTGGGTGCGGGGCAGGCACACGGGTAAAACGTAGATACATAGATATGTAGGTGGATCTGGGTGCAGGGCAGGCACACGGGTACAACGTAGATACATAGATAGGTAGGTGGATCTGGGTGCCTGGCAGGCACACGGGTAGAACGTAGATACATAGATAGGTAGATGGATCTGGGTGCAGGGCAGGCACACGGGTACAACGTAGATACATAGATAAGTAGGTGGATCTGGGTGCCTGGCAGGCACACGGGTACAACGTAGATACATAGATAGGTAGGTGGATCTGGGTGCCTGGCAGGCACACGGGTACAACGTAGATACATAGATAGGTAGGTGGATCTGGGTGCAGGGCAGGGCAGACACACGGGTACAACGTATATACATAGATAGGTAGGTGGATCTGGGTGCGGGGCAGGCACACGGGTACAACGTAGATAAATAGATAAGTAGGTGGATCTGGGTGCCTGGCAGGCACACAGGTACAACGTAGATACATAGATAGGTAGGTGGATCTGGGTGCAGGGCAGGCACACGGGTACAACGTAGATACATAGATAGGTAGGTGGGTCTGGGTGCCTGGCAGGCACACGGGTACAACGTAGATACATAGATAGGTAGGTGGATCTGGGTGCGGGGCAGGCACACGGGTACAACGTAGATACATAGATAGGTAGGTGGATCTGGGTGCGGGGCAGGCACACGGGTACAACGTAGATACATAGATAGGTAGGTGGTTCTGGGTGCGGGGCAGGCACACGGGTACAACGTAGATACATAGATAGGTAGGTGGATCTGGGTGCGGGGCAGGCACACGGGTACAACGTAGATACATAGATAGGTAGGTGGATCTGGGTGCCTGGCAGGCACACGGGTACAACACACGGGTACAACGTAGATACATAGATAGGTAGGTGGATCTGGGTGCGGGGCAGGCACACGGGTACAACGTAGATACATAGATAGGTTGGTGGTTCTGGGTGCGGGGCAGGCACACGGGTACAACGTAGATACATAGATAGGTAGGTGGATCTGGGTGCCTGGCAGGCACACGGGTACAACACACGGGTATAACGTAGATACATAGATAAGTAGGTGGATCTGGGTGCAGGGCAGGCACACGGGTACAACGTAGATACATAGATAGGTAGGTGGATCTGGGTGCAGGACAGGGCAGGCACACGGGTACAACGTAGATACATAGATAGGTAGGTGGATCTGGGTGCCTGGCAGGCACACGGGTACAACGTAGATACATAGATAGGTAGGTGGATCTGGGTGCAGGGCAGGCACACGGGTACAACGTAGATACATAGATAGGTAGGTGGATCTGGGTGCAGGACAGGGTAGGCACACGGGTACAACGTAGATACATAGATAGGTAGGTGGATCTGGGTGCCTGGCAGGCACACGGGTACAACGTAGATACATAGATAGGTAGGTGGATCTGGGTGCGGGGCAGGCACACGGGTACAACGTAGATACATAGATAGGTAGGTGGATCTGGGTGCCTGGCAGGCACACGGGTACAACGTAGATACATAGATAGGTAGGTGGATCTGGGTGCGGGGCAGGCACACGGGTACAACGTAGATACATAGATAGGTAGGTGGATCTGGGTGCGGGGCAGGCACACGGGTACAACGTAGATAAATAGATAAGTAGGTGGATCTGGGTGCCTGGCAGGCACACAGGTACAACGTAGATACATAGATAGGTAGGTGGATCTGGGTGCAGGGCAGGCACACGGGTACAACGTAGATACATAGATAGGTAGGTGGGTCTGGGTGCCTGGCAGGCACACGGGTACAACGTAGATACATAGATAGGTAGGTGGATCTGGGTGCGGGGCAGGCACACGGGTACAACGTAGATACATAGATAGGTAGGTGGATCTGGGTGCCTGGCAGGCACACGGGTACAACGTAGATACATAGATAGGTAGGTGGATCTGGGTGCAGGGCAGGGCAGACACACGGGTACAACGTATATACATAGATAGGTAGGTGGATCTGGGTGCGGGGCAGGCACACGGGTACAACGTAGATAAATAGATAAGTAGGTGGATCTGGGTGCAGGGCAGGCACACGGGTACAACGTAGATACATAGATAGGTAGGTGGATCTGGGTGCAGGACAGGGCAGGCACACGGGTACAACGTAGATACATAGATAGGTAGGTGGATCTGGGTGCCTGGCAGGCACACGGGTACAACGTAGATACATAGATAGGTAGGTGGATCTGGGTGCAGGGCAGGCACACGGGTACAACGTAGATACATAGATAGGTAGGTGGATCTGGGTGCAGGACAGGGTAGGCACACGGGTACAACGTAGATACATAGATAGGTAGGTGGATCTGGGTGCCTGGCAGGCACACGGGTACAACGTAGATACATAGATAGGTAGGTGGATCTGGGTGCGGGGCAGGCACACGGGTACAACGTAGATACATAGATAGGTAGGTGGATCTGGGTGCCTGGCAGGCACACGGGTACAACGTAGATACATAGATAGGTAGGTGGATCTGGGTGCGGGGCAGGCACACGGGTACAACGTAGATACATAGATAGGTAGGTAGATCTGGGTGCCTGGCAGGCACACGGGTACAACGTAGATACATAGATAGGTAGGTGGATCTGGGTGCGGGGCAGGCACAAGGGTACAACGTAGATACATAGATAGGTAGGTGGATCTGGGTGCGGGGCAGGCACACGGGTACAACGTAGATACATAGATAGGTAGGTGGATCTGGGTGCGGGGCAGGCACACGGGTACAACGTAGATACATAGATAGGTAGATGGATCTGGGTGCCGGGCAGGCACACGGGTACAACACACGGGTACAACGTAGATACATAGATAAGTAGGTGGATCTGGGTGCCGGGCAGGCACACGGGTACAACGTAGATACATAGATAGGTAGGTGGATCTGGGTGCGGGGCAGGCACACGGGTACAACGTAGATACATAGATAAGTAGGTGGATCTGGGTGCCTGGCAGGCACACGGGTACAACGTAGATACATGGATAGGTAGGTGGATCTGGGCGCAGGGCAGGGCAGGGCAGGCACACGGGTACAACGTAGATACATAGATAGGTAGGTGGATCTGGGTGCAGGGCAGGCACACGGGTACAACGTAGATACATAGATAAGTTGGTGGATCTGGGTGCAGGGCAGGGCAGACACACGGGTACAACGTATATACATAGATAAGTAGGTGGATCTGGGTGCCTGGCAGGCACACGGGTACAACGTAGATACATAGATAGGTAGGTGGATCTGGGTGCCTGGCAGGCACACGGGTACAACGTAGATACATAGATAGGTAGGTGGATCTGGGTGCCTGGCAGGTACACGGGTACAACGTAGATACATAGATAGGTAGGTGGATCTGGGTGCAGGGCAGGCACACGGGTACAACGTAGATACATAGAGAGGTAGGTGGATCTGGGTGCAGGGCAGGCACACGGGTACAACGTAGATACATAGATAAGTTGGTGGATCTGGGTGCAGGGCAGGGCAGACACACGGGTACAACGTATATACATAGATAAGTAGGTGGATCTGGGTGCCTGGCAGGCACACGGGTACAACGTAGATACATAGATAAGTAGGTGGATCTGGGTGCCTGGCAGGCACACGGGTACAACGTAGATACATGGATAGGTAGGTGGATCTGGGCGCCGGGCAGGCACACGGGTACAACGTAGATACATAGATAAGTAGGTGGATCTGGGTGCCTGGCAGGCACACGGGTACAACGTAGATACATAGATAAGTAGGTGGATCTGGGTGCCTGGCAGGCACACGGGTACAACGTAGATACATAGATAAGTAGGTGGATCTGGGTGCCGGGCAGGCACACGGGTACAACGTAGATACATAGATAAGTAGGTGGATCTGGGTGCCTGGCAGGCACACGGGTACAACGTAGATACATGTATAGGTAGGTGGATCTGGGCGCCGGGCAGGCACACGGGTACAACGTAGATACCTAGATAGGTAGGTGGATCTGGGTGCCTGGCAGGCACACGGGTACAACGTAGATACATAGATAAGTAGGTGGATCTGGGTGCCTGGCAGGCACACGGGTACAACGTAGATACATAGATAAGTAGGTGGATCTGGGTGCCTGGCAGGCACACGGGTACAACGTAGATACATAGATAAGTAGGTGGATCTGGGTGCCGGGCAGGCACAAGGGTACAACGTAGATACATAGATAGGTAGGTGGATCTGGGTGCGGGGCAGGCACACGGGTACAACGTAGATACATAGATAGGTAGGTGGATCTGGGTGCGGGGCAGGCACACGGGTACAACGTAGATACATAGATAGGTAGATGGATCTGGGTGCCGGGCAGGCACACGGGTACAACACACGGGTACAACGTAGATACATAGATAAGTAGGTGGATCTGGGTGCCGGGCAGGCACACGGGTACAACGTAGATACATAGATAGGTAGGTGGATCTGGGTGCGGGGCAGGCACACGGGTACAACGTAGATACATAGATAAGTAGGTGGATCTGGGTGCCTGGCAGGCACACGGGTACAACGTAGATACATGGATAGGTAGGTGGATCTGGGCGCAGGGCAGGGCAGGGCAGGCACACGGGTACAACGTAGATACATAGATAGGTAGGTGGATCTGGGTGCAGGGCAGGCACACGGGTACAACGTAGATACATAGATAAGTTGGTGGATCTGGGTGCAGGGCAGGGCAGACACACGGGTACAACGTATATACATAGATAAGTAGGTGGATCTGGGTGCCTGGCAGGCACACGGGTACAACGTAGATACATAGATAGGTAGGTGGATCTGGGTGCCTGGCAGGCACACGGGTACAACGTAGATACATAGATAGGTAGGTGGATCTGGGTGCCTGGCAGGTACACGGGTACAACGTAGATACATAGATAGGTAGGTGGATCTGGGTGCAGGGCAGGCACACGGGTACAACGTAGATACATAGAGAGGTAGGTGGATCTGGGTGCAGGGCAGGCACACGGGTACAACGTAGATACATAGATAAGTTGGTGGATCTGGGTGCAGGGCAGGGCAGACACACGGGTACAACGTATATACATAGATAAGTAGGTGGATCTGGGTGCCTGGCAGGCACACGGGTACAACGTAGATACATAGATAAGTAGGTGGATCTGGGTGCCTGGCAGGCACACGGGTACAACGTAGATACATAGATAGGTAGATGGATCTGGGTGCCGGGCAGGCACACGGGTACAACACACGGGTACAACGTAGATACATAGATAAGTAGGTGGATCTGGGTGCAGGGCAGGCACACGGGTACAACGTAGATACATAGATAGGTAGGTGGATCTGGGTGCTTGGCAGGCACACGGGTACAACACACGGGTACAACGTAGATCCATAGCTAAGTAGGTGGATCTGGGTGCAGGGCAGGCACACGGGTGCAACGTAGATACATAGATAAGTTGGTGGATCTGGGTGCAGGGCGGCACACGGGTATAACGTAGATACATAGATAGGTAGGTGGATCTGGGTGCCTGGCAGGCACACGGGTACAACGTAGATACATAGATAGGTAGATGGATCTGGGTGCCGGGCGGCACACGGGTATAACGTAGATACATAGATAGGTTGATGGATCTGGGTGCCGGGCAGGCACACGGGTACAACACACGGGTACAACGTAGATACATAGATAAGTAGGTGGATCTGGGTGCAGGGCAGGCACACGGGTACAACGTAGATACATAGATAGGTAGGTGGATCTGGGTGCTTGGCAGCCACACGGGTACAACGTAGATACATAGATAGGTAGGTGGATCTGGGTGCCTGGCAGTCACACGGGTACAACGGAGATACATAGATAGGTAGGTGAATCTGGGTTCTTGGCAGTCACACGGGTACAACGTAGATACATATATAGGTAGGTGGATCTGGGTGCAGGGCAGGGCAGACACACGGGTACAACGTAGATACATAGAGAGGTAGGTGGATCTGGGTGCCTGGCAGGCACACGGGTACAACGTAGATACATAGATAAGTAGGTGGATCTGGGCGCAAGGGCAGGGCAGGCACACGGGTACAACGTAGATACATAGATAGGTAGGTGGAACTGGGTGCGGGGCAGGCACACGGGTACAACGTAGATACATAGATAGGTAGGTGGATCTGGGTGCCTGGCAGGCACACGGGTACAACGTAAATACATAGTCAAGTAGGTGGATCTGGGTGCGGGGCAGGGCAGGCACACGGGTACAACGTAGATACATAGATAAGTAGGTGGATCTGGGTGCCTGGCAGGCACACGGGTACAACGTAGATACATAGATAAGTAGGTGGATCTGGGCGCAGGGCAGGGCAGGCACACGGGTACAACGTAGATACATAGATAGGTAGGTGGAACTGGGTGCGGGGCAGGCACACGGGTACAACGTAGATACATAGATAGGTATGTGGATCTGGGTGCGGGGCAGGCACACGGGTACAACGTAGATACATAGATAAGTAGGAGGATCTGGGTGCGGGGCAGGCACACGGGTACAACGTAGATACATAGATAGGTAGGTGGATCTGGGTGCGGGGCAGGCACACGGGTACAACGTAGATACATAGATAAGTAGGTGGATCTGGGTGCGGGGCAGTCACACGGGTACAACGTAGATACATAGATAGGTAGGTGGATCTGGGTGCGGGGCAGGCACACGGGTACAACGTAGATACATAGATAGGTAGGTGGATCTGGGTGCGGGGCAGGCACACGGGTACAACGTAGATACATATATAGGTAGGTGGATCTGGGTGCGGGGCAGGCACACGGGTACAACGTAGATATATAGATAGGTAGGTGGATCTGGGTGCGGGGCAGGCACACGGGTACAACGTAGATACATAGATAGGTAGGTGGATCTGGGTGCGGGGCAGGCACACGGGTACAACGTAGATACATAGATAAGTAGGTGGATCTGGGTGCCTGGCAGGCACACGGGTACAACGTAGATACATAGATAGGTAGGTGGATCTGGGTGCGGGGCAGGCACACGGGTACAACGTAGATACATAGATAGGTAGGTGGATCTGGGTGCGGGCCAGGCACACGGGTACAACGTAGATACATAGATAAGTAGGTGGATCTGGGTGCGGGGCAGGGCAGGCACACGGGTACAACGTAGATACATAGATAAGTAGGTGGATCTGGGTGCGGGGCAGGCACACGGGTACAACGTAGATACATAGATAGGTAGGTGGATCTGGGTGCGGGGCAGGCACACGGGTACAACGTTGATATATAGATAGGTAGGTGGATCTGGGTGCGGGGCAGGCACACGGGTACAACGTAGATACATAGATAAGTAGGTGGATCTGGGTGCCTGGCAGGCACACGGGTACAACGTAGATACATAGATAGGTAGGTGGATCTGGGTGCGGGGCAGGCACACGGGTACAACGTAGATACATAGATAGGTAGGTGGATCTGGGTGCGGGGCAGGCACACGGGTACAACGTAGATACATAGATAGGTAGGTGGATCTGGGTGCAGGGCAGGCACATGGGTACAACGTTGATACATAGATACATTAATACTAGAAGTATTAATTATTCTGGTATAGAGTAGAATCTGTCTCATTTCTGAAGAGTTCATTATTGATGCCCTTTTGCCTGATTAGTGGCATTGCGGGGATTCTTTTATTATTTTCTATGACTATTATTCTCTCCTTAGATTAGCTAAATGGCATCCTTTGCTTTTGTTTTGATTTTAAATTAATTTATAGAGGAGAATATTGCGAACCACTACTAAGTATAGTGAGTCTTGGCGTAGGGGTACGATATTAGTGAAACTTCTTCTCTCTTCGGTGTCATGATTGATTGATTGGACTGCTCGACTGGTGTGAACCTATTATTCAGTTAATAGTAGGCTTACGGTTCCTTATAATAAAACCGTTTATTTAACTATTCGAATACCACATTTCAATAATATGTCCTGTAATATAGTGTCGTTATTTTGGTACACCCCCCCCCCCCCCCCCCCCTATTCCCCTAATCTTAATGAGATTCCATGATCCATGAAATTTGAAAGATAGATGGTTTCACTCAACTGCTCCTCCGTGGTGAGTGAGTCAGAATTTTTACATTTGCACTCATTTCTTAGAAACAAGCGTTTAAAAAAGTTGTCTCCGTCGATATTGCACCAGTTACACCGCAGTTATTCTTCCGCTGAGATATAAACGTAAGAAAGATGCATTGTTTTGTAGCAGCGCGAGACTATTTTAATCTATATCCCATATTCTGGAACATTTTGTTTAAGTATGAATTAGCTACGTATTAACTTGATTACATGGAATACATGATTACATCACCTGGAATATAGTGTCGTTATTCAGGTACCTGCCCCCCTATTGTTTTCTACAAATCTTAATAAGTTTGCATGAAATTTGAAAGAGACAGTTTCACCTCCCGCAAGCGTTTGAAAAAGGTGTCTCCGGCGATATTTCACAGGTCACAGTGCAATCATTCTTCAACCTTATAGTGATTTGATGGTACCAATAGAAAGATGCCCATGCAAGGATTCCAAATATGTAAAAATATTTGAATTTGATTAGGAAATACCTGAGATATGGTCATTCGAATGTTGCATGTATTTGTTTCCCTTCCCCTGCAGGCCATTTATTCTATTTAATTAATGCACCATATTCTAGAACATTTTGTTTATTCCATACGTAGCTGGGCAACAATGCAATACCTCTTTCGTAGCTATTCATAAATAAACAAAATGTTCTAGAATAAAGTGTTTTTATTTAATAGAATAAATTAGCCTCATGCAGATGCAAAACCATGCAACTTTTGAACGCTCATATCTCAGTTATTTCCCAACCAAATTCAGATTAAGGCTTCAAATCTTTAAGGTGTGTGTAAAACTGGATCTTTTACTAGTGACCAGTTTTCGTAAATTCAGATTATGTTACATATTTGGAATCCTTACATGGCTAGCTTTCATCAATATCAACAAATCACTATAAGGTTGAAGAATAACTGCAGTGTAACTGGTGAAATATCACCGGCGACACCTTTTTTAAACGCTTGTAGCTAAAAAATGAAAGCGAAAATAAAAATTCTAGCTCACCCAGCAAGGAGGAGGGAGGTGAAACCATCTCAGTTTCAAATTTAATGCAATCTCATTAAGATTTGTAGAAAAATTGGGGGGGGGGGGGGGGGGGTGGGGCAGGTACCTGAATAACGACACTATTCCAGGACATGGCTTGGTTGCTCCAGGTTGCCCAGCTAAGTATGCAATAAACAAAATATTCCAGAATATGGTGTATTTATTAAATATAATAAAATAGCCCTGCCCAGATGCACAACCATGTAACTTTTAAACGCACATATCACAGCTAATTGTCAACGAATTTCAGATTGTGTTTATGCAATTTTATAATCATAAATACCGAATAGTTTAAAATTTTAACGACATGAGTTGTTTGATGAGTTATATGTTTTGTAATTTATATTGCTAAATTGTAATCGAGTTTGGAGTTATTTATTCTGCGAATAAAAGGACAACAATCATCACCCACAGAAACTGCTAAATGAAGAGATGGCTTCTTGTTCGGTAGTTGTAAGGCCAAGCCAGGCATATTACTACCGGTTCCTGCGGCCCGTCAGTACATTAATTATATCACAATAAATTATATGGTTTCATTTTAGTGATTTACTGTAAAAACAAATTCCACACAGCTCTCACATACGTGATTCGTCCCTTCTGAGTCACTCCAAAATCAATTGTTCAATAACAATTTATAAATAACGTTTCGCCAAAATAAACTATTGGCTTTATCCATAATAATTTAATCCCACACCTCCAACCTCCCACATCTCCCAACTACCGTACTGTAAACTGTACTGTACGTCTGTAGGCCTTCTGTAAAATAAATTGTTCTGTAGCACTAAACCACCCACTCCGGGTCATATTGTAGATAATATATAAAACTAAAAAGCAACAGGACCTAGACGTTGCATGCTATCAGTGATCAGCTGACAGCAGCTAGCTGATCGGTAGGTTTCGCCCCGCAGCTGAAGGCATTCTCAGGAGGCCAAGGAAGGAAATGTACAGAGAAATTCACAAAGGGAGACAGAACGAGTATTGAATGAAGAGAGAGGTCTGTAAGGTAAGTAACTAACCACTGGGAAGCAGCACCACAAACTTACGACAATCACGTTTCTGCTTGTTGATAGCGGGCTTACGTGTTTGAATGTAATACATTTCAAGCTTTTGCAAGACTGGCCGCAATGGGTGTCTAGCAATTACTTTGAAATGTTTAAACAATTCACGCCAGTCAGTCAGCCAACGTGTATATATGGCTATGTATATATGAGTCATGATGTGGTTATGCACAGTCTTACCCTGTTCGTACTTCATACTTTGGTACTAACACACCTACCGGTAAGGTTTTTACTTAACGTGCTTGATACGATATGTAATTATTGACGTAGATAATATAGTTAACTTAACTTTACATATTGGATAAGAATGTATTTAAATTGGCGGATTTCTGGTCTTATATTGGGTTTCGTCTGTATCTATGGAGGATTGCTTCCGGTAGCTGTTGCCATGACCAATGAGACCACATATGAACACCAACTCATTGTGAATTTATTTTCTTCTCGAAACTATACAAAGGAAATCCGACCAGTGGCGCATCACGCCGAGGTACTATGCCTCGAATTCGGAGTTTCCATTTCTCAGCTACACGAAATCATTGAAAAAGATCAGGTGAGGTTAAAATTAAAAGAGTGAGTCGGAAACCAATTGCAATTTTACTTTGACTTTTTTTTATTTACAAATACCTTATTACCTTTTTCATTTTCATAATATTATGTTACTTTAAAAAGATACAAATTAACGTCAGACCTATACCACTGAGTCATAAATCATCAATTAATTTTTAGTATATTTTCTAGGATTCTTAAACATTAAATAATATTGGAATTTTGCCTAGAAAGTATAAGTATAATTCCCTTACTACTTCTACTACTGTGTAGTGTTCAATAATATTTATTAAATTTGTTTCTTCCAGAAATAGTTGTATTGTGATAATTCGTTACTTTATTTAATAATTTATTTATTATCCATAGGAAATTAAATTAAAACTAATTAAAGGAATGTGAAAGCATGCTTTAGATTAAAATTTGCTAAAAAAATTTATCTTGAGCTATAGTGCGGCGGCACATCACAAAAATTGTGCAAGCAAGCCAATACCACATATACGGCCTATGCACACACACACCCAATCTCAACTGTAAACAGGGGAGGGGGTATTCTATCATATGGTTGTTTGTTCCCTCTGGCTTGCAAAGGGAAAGCTGTGAAATTTGATTTAAAATCTGTACGTATTCCAATCACATTAGATTAACATGACAGTCTGTAGTAAATTTTTGCTTCAATTAAAATTACATTTTAGTGTCGGGAGTAGCTCGTAAGCCGACCTTGACTATTGGATCTGTAATGGCCCTTAGCCATTCCTTATTTAGCTATCTTTAATACGTTTTCCCACTTCTCGGTGTTTGTTAGTGGGCATATTACAGGGTTTGCTCATTTGTTATGGATCCCATTACACTTACATATATTTCTAATAATTATATTTTCGCCATGCATCTATTAGGTATGCGTTTCAATCCTGGTATTAATGTAAGAAACCTGAGATCATGACCTACTATATAGATACGACCCGCCAAGCTGCTGCAAAGCCCCTAAATTTAGTGGGCCAGTTATTTCTCTAAGATAGAACCCCTGAAACAATAGGTCTAGCGCGTCGAAAGTACTTGTCCCTAATTAAAATTATGTCCTCTTTCAGATGAGACACATAAAAATGGAATAGCTCCAATAGTTTTCGAGATATGAGGAATTCCTGGCACCCATATCATATCAGCACTTTTTGGAATTTATAAAAATTATTCAAAATACAAGCATCACCCTTCAAGACTTTGGTATAACCATTAAACCATATTTTGCTTTTTTGGTTAGTCGAATTAATTATTAGTAATCGAAAGCGAAATTAGAATAAAATCTTCATTGTTTATTTTATAATAGACACTAAAAGAGCACCAAAATTACAAGTAGCTCGAAATTTTCAAATAGCCAAAACTGGTAATTTGGCCTTATATAGTTTGGCTACTGAGGTTTTAGAATGTGCTGATTTCATTGGCAAGGTTTATAAAATTCTAGTATTTTCAAAAATGGCCAATGTGTCAGTCGAAAAGTTAAAGTGCCAGCTAGTAAGTACATTTCTCCGGTAATTGGTCCGGTAATGTAGTGTATTATTTTGTATGCTGGAATGTGGTATGTGCTGTGCACTGCACTACTGCGTTAGGCATTCCATTACTGCTGACTGCATTATGCTGTTAGGCATCAATGCCTAACAGGGGCGTAGCCATGATTTGTCTTTGGGAGGGGCAAACTTTTGGAATTAAAAATAGTTTGCCATATATACTGTAGTGTCATAATCAGGGCACGCGACCTCCCCGCCCCCCCAAATTTTCGACAAATTACACATGAGAATGCATGAAATGTGATAGAGATTACTTACTTCTGGGTGAAGCATCATTTTTATTTTTGCCACCTTAGCAGTGCAGTTATTAGTCAAACCTACAGTGGTTTGTTGCCGTTGGTATATTTGGAAAGGTAGTGTTTTAGGGATTCAAAATATGTGTGAAAATACAAATTTCGTTGAGGAATAGCTGAGAGAAAGTTTTCATTCTATTTGGAAGCAAGCAAATTAAACGTGGGCCGAAGCCTGAGGCGACCAGAAGACTCCTCATTTTATGACTAGTCCCGATTTTATCGACCCCTGGGGATGAAGTGCTGAGTGGACACTGCCCGGGCTCGAACCTACAACTATTAGAATACAGGCCCGGCGCTCAACCAACTCAGCTACCCCGCCTTCTTTCTATTTAATATAACCATATTATTTTGGTACATTACGTTTATTTCTAAATAGCTACGGTTTAGTTACACAAGATAACTTAGGGCATCAGCATTAAACATCAGCTGGAGACAACACGTGATAAAACGCCGACCTTTGACACACTACCACCTTGCTGGAACTACAGTACAACTACTAGTAGTTAATAGTACATTAATTGTTGAAATATCGATGGAGACACATTTTTAATGCTTTTATTGAAAGCAAAAATAACAATTTTGACTCGGGAAGTCTGGTGTACACAAAATTATACAAGGGAACTACTGTAAGCTCAGGTAAACTGAAACGGTATCATACACAACTACACAAATATAGATGCATCCTAAGGAGGTATTTGCCCCACTTTGGGGGGGGGGGATGCCCTACCCCAAGGATCTTGGGGTGGGGCATTTGCCCCCTTTGCCCCTCTGGACACGCCCATGATGCCTTATCATTATTATATTACCTGATTACGCCCGACCTGTGTTTATTTGACTATTTAATATCACTTCTACCTGTCTACACGCGTACACGGGCTGGCAGCGACGGCGCCGTGGGGGCCTAATCTTAGTCTGGATAGAGTATCTGAAACTGTATACAGGCCTAACAGTTAAAGCTGGAAAGTGCTGTGTGTTTAGATTCCGCTCGCGCGCTCGGTCTACAGTATGACAGCAGACAGTGGCAATTAGTTCGACTACTCAGGGCTTTTCTACAGAACAGTGAACAGATGACACCAGGGCCTTCGGCTTCCACTAATAATTGTACATTTCGAAGGGCGATATATTCAGTAAACCCTGAATCTGTTCCGACTTCAGTGTGCTAAATGCCTCAAATTCCTCGGAGACCGCCAGTAAAAAGAATATACCGTCCATCGTTCATCGAAATTCATGAAGGAGAGTATAATTAGTTTCTTTATCTGATGTAGAGATGAAGCTACTGCTGGACTTTAGAAATTTTTTAGATCTTGGCTCAAAAATTACAATTTTGATGGTATAAGGGATTTCGAGGACGTTGATCACGATAAAACTTGTTAAAAAAATTTTCTGGCAATGCATCAATTATTTTTGGTGCTATTTTGTCCCCCAGGACGAAAAATACAAGTAAAAATTTTCAAACTAAACATTTTGTGTTTGGTTAGATAATTCTGAACGTATATGGGTTTTCGAGGTCGCTGATCACGATGGAAGTAGTTATAAATATTTCTGGTATGTGCAAACCCAATTTTTGTGTCATTCTGATGCCCCAGAACGAAAAGTACAAGTAGGAAAAATTTCAAACTGTAAAATTTTGCTTTTGGTTTTGTAATTCTGAAGCTACACTGGTTTTCAAAGCCGCTGATAACGATACAACTCGTAAAAAACATGGTAACGCAACTATCGTTTTTGGTGTTTGTCTGGTGCGACGAAAAATACAAGTAGCATAAAATTTCAAACGGCAAAAATCAAATTTGGTTGGATAATACGATATTGTTGAGTGACATATTCGTGATCAGCATCCCTATATGGTCATAAAATCAATTTGTTTTCGTGGTGATTTTTCATTATCATATTTCCACTACTTGTTTTTTTCGCGCTCCAGGGGCACAAATAACTGACTAATAACTAATATAACAATATGTCTGCCTATGTTGTTATATTACACAACTCTTCGATATGTTTGATGTAGATGAATAAACCTTCCCAATGAAATCAGCACATTCTAAAACCTCAGTAGCCAAACTGTATGGCCAATTTACCACGTTTGAAAAAGTGCTACTTGCACTTTTGGTGCTAAAAAAATGAAAATTTTGCTTCTAATCGTGCTTTCGATTACTAATAATGAATTAAACAAAACAAAAATGCATAGTATGGTTTCATGGTTATACCAAAGTCTTGAAGGGTGATGTATTTTGTGTAATTTTATCAATTCCGAAAGGTGTTGATATGGTATGGGTGCCAGGAACTCCTCATATCTCGAAAACTATTGGAGCTATTAACTTTTTATTGGTCTCATCTGAAAGAGGACATAATTTTAGTTAGGGACAAGTACTTTCGACGCGCTAGACGTATTGTTTCAGGGGTTCTATCTAAGAGAAATAACTGGCCCACTAAATTTAGGGGCCTTGCAGCAGCTTGGCGGGTCGTATCTATAGTAGGTCATGCTGAGATTTTAAGTGTCCGTCTATCTGGCAGTATGTTGTTAGAGTGGATTCATTACAGTTCCACGAATTAAGCAATAAATTAAAACTTCACGGTGTGCAAATAAAATAGAATTAAATAAGTGAGATGTTATTTTGAAAATTTATTTTACTCGAGTTAATGTAGTGAAGAGTTAATAAATTCTAATTATAGGATAAACCTACTCATAGTGTGAAGTAAGAACCAACGTCTTTCTCGAAATAATATCGATTGGATAAATTTCATCCTTCAAAGGAAAACGCGGTCGTAAACAATATTATTTTTATTATTCAATAGGAGATCTTAGGCTAAACCTAAAGTTGAAATGGGAATATGCGCCATCTTCAGACATAATCAATATTTGTAATACTACTTTAAACGACAATGGGTTAACCGTTAACTATGACGTGGTCTCTTCTTAACAAGAGTGTGGCCTTTATTCTGCACAAGCAACAAGCCATCTTAGCGAATTATTATAATTTATTATATATACTATGGCTAGTTATATCTTGGCTTCCGACACACACACCCCCACTGACACCCCCACCCCCTGACACATAATTATAACAGTTCGCTGATTTTTGTTTGATGCTGAGTTTGTGGTACAATTATCTGATCTTTTTTTGTTTTCCCAAATTACTGAACATTTTGTAAGAGATGTAATACTGTACTACCTTCAGGGAAACAAAAAAAAAATTAGTATACCGACCGACCGTAAGGCCTATAGAATAATGTAAACAGTATGACAGTTATAGTTAACAGTATGAGTATACATGATTCTAGTATCAGTCATTCTCCATATTGCCTGTATCAGTTTAAGCTACATGCTTGACATGCAGTCGCAGTGTATGGTTTTAAGCTCAGCTGACCCCCTGCCCACTCCCTCCCCTGGGAAACGTATCTTCAATAAAAGCGGTAACATTCACTAATTATGAGATCAGTGTGGCGCCACTATACTAATGATCTCTTGTAAGGAACGACTCCGATATATAATCGCAATTATTCCAATGATAATAGCAGAGAATGGTGATCTCAGAGTTAAGCTCCTGCCGCTGCTCTTATTCAAAATGATTCATATCATTTTGCTCACCTGTCGTTGATGGGATGATGGGTATGGGCTTAGAATCACGCTTGTTGCACAGGACAGGAATATGTTGATGTACAGTGGCACAAACGAGCTGTTGGGATTGGGGTTGATTTCCGCTGTGTAACTAGCGCTTGTCAAAATTAATTGCCCGGTCTTTCCTAAGTTGCCTTTCAATCTAGCTTTTATAATGATGTCCACAAACACCAACACAAACCAGTGTTTGTTTGTGTATTAAAAATACACCAACTGCGACCCTACGCATTACGTAGGCCTCACGCCAACTCGAACTCATTAATAAGTGATGACGAACGAAGTGGACGAACTTTCATCGCAATGTTCTGTAACGCGGACGATCTGTACCACATTTGTTGATCACAAAACTGTTGATCATTGATGTCCTTGTGCGTCAGTGTCTGTACTGTAACTAACAAATGTCCTGTTGGCGGCCGACAACCATATCGCAAATGTGTGCCACTAACTCCACTTTAACTTTTACGGATACTAACAAACTTTAGCCAATTTTTGCAAAGATTATAATGATTCAAACAGTAATATTTTTTGTCACTGAATATTGAGATTTGAAAAATAATATTGCAGTATAGTCAAGCTAGGCCATTTACTGTATTAATTTGAGCCTGAAATTCAAATTTGTAGAGTGTCTTCGGTGTACTGGAATTTTAGGTCGGCCTCTACATCTTTCAATATATAAAATCAAATACTCCAGGACTTTAAGGAGTTGGTTTGCAGCTTATTACTTACCTACGTGTCAAAAGTAATATTTTTCTGTAGTTGTAATTACAAACATATTTTTTTGCAAAGGTAATGAAAACGAGTATTTGGATTTATCATAAGTGGAGGGATGTCAATCTGGTATGGGAGCCCATGAACTATGGTGGTATTGAGACTATAATGGTACCATCGGATTGGATATGGAGACCTGATATGGTGTTATACAACAATGCTGACGGACAGTACCAGATTGCCTTGCTATCAAAAGCCGAACTCAGTTTTAATGGTAAGTGAAGATTTTATTAACACTCAGTGAAAGTATAATTCTATCTATAAAAGGCCTGCTGCATGCAGCTGCACATTGAGAGGCTATGCTGACTTAACAATGTATTTGTGCCACCACCATGAAAACCACAATTTGCATGTTGTAATGCAGCTTGCATTAAGAATGGTATGCCGGCCTGTCGACAAAATTGCGCCGCCACAACTCCTTATCCCCCATGACCTTCGCAAGATTATCCGCATCTTCAATGCCAGTTTCCTTTAAGTGGCATCTCAAGAAAGTCATGGGCTGTCCACCTTCCTTATTTTCTCTTTGAGGCTGCCAAAGCACAAGATTTATATAATGTGGATAGGACAATATGATAATGCTCTCCATAGCGAAAAATATCAACCGACCCTGTTGGGGCTCGAACCCGGTACCTAGGTTTCAAACTTCCGGTTATCATCAGCCGGGTGTGTGTGACTGAGCTACCAGATCGGATGAAGATTTCACTATGGAGTGGGATATCATATTTAGGCCAACTAATCACTCAAAGGAAAGTACAACGTTATTCCCGTGCTCTGCCAGAAATGGCAACCATGCCTCAAAGAATAACTATTATACAGTGTTGTAGAAACCACTGAGACCCCGTAATGCCTGGCCCAGGCTGTTAATTAATAATAATAATGAATTGTTGTGGGGTGAGTGACGGTTAATTAAATATATAATGTGGATAGGACAATATGATAATGCTCTCCATAGCGAAAAATATCAACCGACCCTGTTGGGGCTCGAACCCGGTACCTAGGTTTCAAACTTACGGTTATCATCAGCCGGGTGTGTTGACTGAGCTACTAGATCAGATGAAGATTTCACTATGGAGTGGGATATCATATTTAGGCCAACTAATCACTCAAAGGAAAGTACAACGTTATTCCCGTGCTCTGCCAGAAATGGCAACCATGCCTCAAAGAATAACTATTATACAGTGTTGTAGAAACCACTGAGACCCCGTAATGCCTGGCCCAGGCTGTTAATTAATAATAATAATGAATTGTTGTGGGGTGAGTGACGGTTAATTAAATATATAATGTGGATAGGACAATATGATAATGCTCTCCATAGCGAAAAATATCAACCGACCCTGTTGGGGCTCGAACCCGGTACCTAGGTTTCAAACTTACGGTTATCATCAGCCGGGTGTGTGTAATGAGCTACCAGATCGGATGAATATTTCACTATGGAGTGGGATATCATATTTAGGCCAACTAATCACTCAAAGGAAATTTTTCGCTATGGAGAGCATTATCATATTGTCCTATCCACATTATATATTTAATTAACCGTCACTCACCCCACAACAATTCATTATTATTAAAGCACAAGATTGTGCACAGGCTGGACCTCACGGCGAAAGCATTGTCCTGCGAAGCAGAGGCTGCTCTGTTCAAGTCTCAAGCTTGGGAGAGTACCAATGGAACACCTCTAATGTTATATAGTGTCTGGTTGGATATGTGTGCATAGTACATTACACAGTGAACCCGGTCTAGCTTTCTTGTATATGTCTAGAGATTTCCCTTACGCCTTCCCGTATTCGAAGGTCTGACTTCCGGATCCAAGATCCCATGTAGCAGAAGTCATCCACATGCTCAAGCACTTCATATGTTCAGACATTTCCGGAGGACTTTCAAAGTTAACTTTCAAAATTTTAGTCTTCTTGGTCTTAACAGAGTGTTAACTGATTGCTGTCGTCCTTTCATCGTGAATCCCATTTAGCGCAAGTATGCTGAACCTGAACACATACATGATCGAGATACTGATTCGAAGGCCTTAAAGAAGTCATCAAAGATAACATCCAGATGTCTATCGTTCTCTTTTGAACTCTTCAATTAGTCTTCTAAGCACCGGAATGGCCTCCCTGGTCCCAGAACTTTTACAGAACCTGATGCTATATAATTGTATATAAGCTTTCAGGCAATCGAGATTAACGAGATTCCACAAAAAAATCCATAGAGTGTTAGGTTGCCCTTCTTGGGAATGGGGAACGGGGTCCGTTTTCATTTCTTGTTGGATTCACTTCATCCGGTACTTGTCTATTATAATGAGATTCAGCCTCAACCATGGTGGTTGGTTGACTTTACTCCTAGTCAGAAAGTTGATCGATTTCCATGCCTGGGCTGATTGACTGCTGTCATCGGTATCATTGATGGTATCAACCTGTTGATTGAGAAGCTTCAGTAGATTATCAGAGTACTGCCTATTCCAGGATCTACAAATATCCTTGACTGCTTTCTTAGCTGCCGTGGTCTGTTTGAGCCAAAAGTCTTTCTCTGTAATTTGCTTGTTAGATGAGTTGGTATATCGCTACACCACTGATCTACGTGGTGTGTGTTCGATACTTGGTAAAAGTGCGATTTCTTACATGTACATAGGATCACAATGAGATGGAACAGACATGAGGATTAAAATAATGCTACAATTGCTGCCGATCTCAACGATGCAGAAAAAAGTTACAAAGAAAGGCTTCTGGCCACCGGGCTTTTCCTGGTTACACTGGATTCAGCCAATAATCTGACTAGCAAGCATGCACTAACCTCAGGTCCTGAAGGTTTCCCAGTTGAACAGCAGCCTGACACGCATCTCTCGGGGACTACAACAAAATACACATACAGGAACTGGGGACCCAGGCAGGTCCCAACAGACTACAGGATGGGCACTTATTGCCTTACCTGGAACACCAAACAGCGATCTATACATATTTCTACATTTTCCACCAAAGATGCAACTCACACTTCCCGAAAACCACAGATATCCACACATTACCATGGGAAGTACCTTTAGCACTAAGCCCAACCCCATTGGCATTGGAACTGGTAGCAATAGCAAGGAAACTTTCAGTCAGTTCTTTCAATACTAGAGGGTTAGCCACTAATACTGAATATATATTTGGGCTTACTGCAGAGGTGCGCAATCGTTGGATTGCAGGAACACTAGTTCGACATGTTGGAATATAAATATACCGGTAACTGTCCATCAACCATAACGCCAATCATAATGTCAGACACAAATGCAGATCTTGGACCTTTTCAGGGTTCAAGATTCGGTGCTATCAGGCCATCTGAAAGGGTTAAATCTCTCAGTCTTTCATTGACCTCAATCTTTCCCCTATTGACACATACAATGTATCCTCTGGACCTTGTATTACCTTTACATAAGGAAACGGTGCTTCCTAAATTGATCATATTATTATACCAAATCACTTCACTACTCCTACTCAGTGGCTTAGTTTACGAAGAGGACCCTGACCACAACTATACCTTCACCACTGACTGCAGAGATCATACTTAAAGTGGAACACCACAAGACCCCACCTCGACCCTAAACCAAGTTTGCACCACAGATTAAAATTGCCTGGAATAAGGCTACCCAAAGTTATATTTCCTCAGTAGAAAGTGTTTTTACAGATATCATAATCTCACTGCAGACTTTTGTCCAATACCCTGAAATCCTCAATGATGTTACTGAATGCATGCGCAACTCCATTATTAATGCTGCGCAGGACCACATCCCAATTCATTAGCCAGCCATAGATAGTCACGAAGTACATTAGAATCCGTCCATGTTTACTTAAATGCAAAAGTAAGGTCACTAGTGACTTCTATAAACTCTGGAAGGACTATGACAAAGATCGAGTTAACCCAATCGCAGATGCATTCAAATCCTCAAAACTAACAACACCCCGCCTAAAGAACTTTCTTTCTAAGAACCGTAGTAGCTAATTCCTTCAATAAATGGGTACATAAAATCGAATCCAAGCCAGTTTTGGGCCACCTTAATCCGCAATAAAGGTAAGAACTGAAAGGAAATCTCTGCAGAAATGCAACAAACACATAGAACTCATTATACTTCTAAATTCAATCCCTTGGCTACCACCTACCACGGAAAGTAAAGTTCTAATCGAATCATTACAGGAGCATATGAGGGAGGCCTGCCATCAAGCCCATTTACCGAATGCCCCACCACTGGTAATAAAATGGTCTGTCAACAGGTAAAGCTGGCGATATATCATCACTAACAATATAACATTTCCTTTACCTAAACCCAGACCCGGTGTGTGACCTGCTTGCAACCATAATCAGCGATTGTTTTCAACTAAAGGTTGTCCCTAATCTCTTTGGCGATTCAGTCTGTAGTAGTCTGTTTAAAGGAAAGGGGCACTACTAGGATCGGCATGCTGCATTGCAGCTGCATTTTTAAGAATGCTGTGCCGGCTTGTCAACAAAATTGCACCGCCACAACTCCCTATCACCCATGACATTTGCTAGATCATCCGCATCTTTAAGGCCAGTGTCCTTTAAGATGCGTCTCAAGAAAGTCATGGGCTGTCCACCATGCTTATTCACTCCATGAGGCTGCCAAAGTACAAGATTATGCACTGGCTGGTCCTCACGGCGAAAGCAATGTCCTGCAAAGCGGAGGCGATTTTGTTCTAGTGTCAAGCTTGGGGGAACCAATGAGACACCTCCAATGTTATATAGTGTCTGGTTGGAGATGTGTGCATTGAACTTGACACAATGTACCCGGCGTAGCATTCTTGTGAATGTGCCATCCAGAGATTTGGTGTCCTCAGCAGTTAGAGCCCAGCATGGACTCCCGTAGAGGAGTACTGGAACTACTGCTGCTCTAAATAATCGGACCTTAAGTTTCCGATTAATTCTAGGTGACTTCCAAATCCTGGAAAGCCTATTCAAGGCTGCCCATGCCTTTCCCTTACGTATTCGAAGGTCCTCACCTGACTTCCGGATCCATGATCCCAGGTAACAGAAGTCGTCCACATGCTCAAGCATACCATCCTTTGAGCTTATGCTCATCCGATCAGAGACTTGCTGAGGACTTTCAAAGTTAACTGTCAGAATTTTGGTTTTTCTGGAGTTGATAAAAAGACCAACACTAGAAGCAGCATGTTCTAATGAGCTGAGGAGCCGCTGGGCTCCCTCTAATGATTCTGAGAGTACTCCTAAGTCATCAGCAAAGTCTAGATCAGTTAGGTACTTGGCAGGATTTCCTCGACTTCTGGAGCCAGTAGGTGGAGTTATCATCACCCCATCATCATTATGACGATCTAAGGACATGCGTAGAACATAGTCAACCACAATAATGAACAAGAATGGTGCAAGCGTGTCTCCTTGGAGTACGCCCCATAACACTTCAAATGGTTCTGTGTCACCGTCAACAGTAGACACAAATGTTGTCGAACCATCGTATACTGATCTGATTGCTGCAATAATTTCATCAGGAATCCCATATAATGAAAGTATGCTGAACATACGTGAGCGAGAGACTGAATCAAAGGCCTTGAAGAAGTCAACAAAGATAACAGCCAGATGCCTGTCTTTCTTTTTTGATAACTCTTCAATTATCCTTCTAAGTGCCAAAATGGGCTCCATGGTCCCACGACCTTTACGGAACCCATTCTGATTTCCACGTAGCAGTCTCTCAATGGGATCCCTGATGCGATTTAATAGAATTCTATTGTATAGTTTTGCAGCAATCGAGATCAATGAGATTCCCCGAAAAGAACCATAGAGTGTTAGGTTGCCCTTCTTGGGGACTGGCACCAACTTATTTGTTTTCATTTCTTGTGGGACTCTTGTTGTACGGTACATGTCTACTATGATGGGATAGATGAGCTTTAAACACTCAGGTATTTTAAAGACCTCAGGGGGAACACCATCTACTCCACTGGCACGATTGGTCTTAATGCTCTTTGCAGCAGCCTTCACTTCTGCAAAGGAGATATCGCCAATGGGAATATCTGGGAGTACAGACTCAGACACTTTTACTTCTATAAAGTTATCAGGCAATACCCTGTCATTATTGAGGAGCTTTTCAAAGTGGGCTTTCCAACCATTGAGGCGATCGGCTGGTGATTCAGCCTTAACCTTGGTGGTTGGTTGGCTTTTCCGCCCAGTAAGCAGATTGATCGATTTCCATGCCTGGGATGATTGCCTGCTGTCGTCAGCATCATTGATGGCATCAACCTGTTGGTTTATTAGCTCCTGTAGATTAACAGAGTACTGCCTGTTCAGGGACCTAGATGCAGCTTTTACTGCATTCTTGGCCGCTGTAGTCTGTTTGAGTCGGGACTCTTTCTGCGCCTTATGAAGGTCATTTCGGCACTTCTGAATTTTGTTGTCAGTCCAGGGGGCCCTTTTCCTGTGTCGAGGGTATACAGGAACTGTTTCTGCAGCTGCTAACTTAACTGCTTCTGTAAAGGCAGTATAGCCCTCACAGTGATCTGCCGCCTCAGAGGCAAGAGCCTCATACCTGTTGCTCAGCTGTAGTGTGAAGCTGGATCTCACACTTGGCTGTTGCAACAGAGAGGACCAGTCATGCCGTGGCAAGGCAGATTTCGTTGTTCTGCTAGCACGCAGACTAAGTCTTACCTTGGCCACAATAAGGCGGTGATCACTGGAGAAGGGTCGAAGTGTAAATGCATTACAGTCTTGTATAGAGCTCCTGTATTTCCTACGAAACAGAATATGGTCTATCTGGGACTTGTGACCACTGGGTCCACTATGAGTCCATAGCTTTCCAGTTCGCTTCTTGAACTGGGTTCCAGCCGAAAACAATCCATTTCCAGAGATAAAATCCTGAAGATGGACAGAATTTCGGTTAACACTATTGCTATAGACCCAGGGCGATGTAGGTGATTGATGCAGACTTGCATTAAAGTCTCCCAGGAATGTTAAGAATGCATGCTGATCCACTCCATCAGTTGCTGCTTGTAGATTGTGGTAGAAATTTTCCACCTCCTCTACAGGGGCAACACTAGTTGGAGAGTAGCACACAATCAGAACCACCTTAGGAAACTTCTTAGCCAGTCTTCCAGAACATGAGAAGTGGCAACGGATGACGCGGTTAGAGATTTGGTCTATTTTATCCAATGCTGCATGTGCAGTTGGATTCATCAATAGACCAATTCCACCATTGCCACTATCATCTGCTGACGCGAGGGCGAGTCGCCAACCGCCCCCCATGTCCTTAATCAGAACCTCATCAGTCTGTCCAGTCTGCATTCGGTGCTCTTGAACACCCACTGCGCTAAGAGAAAGCTTATCTGCCAAGGCAGTCAGCTCACCTTGTCGCATTGGGGACCCGAGTGTTAGGGTGTTTACTGAGGCTAGTCTAGGAAGGGGCAATCCCTAATCCGACCTTCATCGCATAGGCCCATAGGTTCTATAAGCATTTTCGCGAAGATTTTCGAACATGTTATACTTACATGTTACCTCAGCGACTGTAACATGCATAATAATAACACTGCCTTTAATAAAAAGTGTGGCACTGACATGGTTATCGCCACTGTCACTATATATCATGGGGCTCACTGGTGTACCTATGCCAGCTTGATGTTGAGTGACTTAGCATTCGACAATCATAACTATACCAACCACCCTAATTTGGAACTACTGCAAAAAGGCGTTAACCTACATCTATCATCCACCCTTCTTCTATATTATTAACTATTGCAGCCGAATCTTCCTAAAATTCAAAGATAGAATCGATAGTCTTGCTATACCTGTGACTAAGAGAGGTCTTAAACAAGGATTCTCGACTTTCTTCCACACTGTACAACTTATATACATCCGACTTGGTAACAGAACTACAAAGCTCTGGCTTGGGCTGTTGCATTATTGGTGAGGTATGGGTGGGCGCTATCGTCTATGCAGATGATTTTCTGCTACTTAGTATATCAGCATCATATCAGGAAGCGGTGGTTTCAACTCTCGCCAAGAGTGCGACCAGGGTTGTTTTGAATTTCGAAGCACCTAAAACTTCGTGGCTAATCGCAGACATGGGGGTAGATAAAACCACATGCAAAGCCTTCACAAAATTAATGGTGTTGTGGTCCCTAGGAGTTCATCTATCACCTTCCTACAGTAAGATACAATATAACAAACCAGTGTTGATCTAAAAATCATCCTCAATGACACAATACGATCGATTGCTATCTTTTCTCAAATCTTTCATAGTAACGGGTGGACAACGAGATGGCTGACAAACACTGTGGTGTTTTACCATGTACTCTAGTCTATCTGTCTATTACTTACCACAATAACGAACATGTACTCTAGTCTATCTGTCTATTACTTACCACAATAACGAACATGTACTCTAGTCTATTTATCTATTACTTCCAACCACAATAACGACCATGTACTCTAGTCTATCTGTCTATTACTTACCACAATAACGACCATGTACTCTAGTCTATCTGTCTATTACTTACCACAATAACGACCATGTACTCTAGTCTATCTGTCTATTACTTACCACAATAACGAACATGTACTCTAGTCTATCTGTCTATTACTTACCACAATAACGAACATGTACTCTAGTCTATTTATCTATTACTTCCAACCACAATAACGACCATGTACTCTAGTCTATCTGTCTATTACTTACCACAATAACGACCATGTACTCTAGTCTATCTGTCTATTACTTACCACAATAACGACCATGTACTCTAGTCTATCTGTCTATTACTTACCACAGTAACGGCCATGTACTCTAGTCTATTTGTCTATTACTTACCACAATAACGAACATGTACTCTAGTCTATTTGTCTATTACTTACCACAATAACGACCATGTACTCTAGTCTATCTGTCTATTACTTTCCACAATAACGACCATGTACTCTAGACTATCTGTCTATTACTTACCATAATAACGACCATGTACTCTAGTCTATCTGTCTATTACTTACCACAATAACGACCATGTACTCTAGTCTATTTGTCTATTACTTACCACAATAACGAACATGTACTGTAGTCTATTTGTCTATTACTTCCAACCACAATAACGACCATGTACTCTAGTCTATCTGTCTATTACTTTCCACAATAACGACCATGTACTCTAGACTATCTGTCTATTACTTACCATAATAACGACCATGTACTCTAGTCTATCTGTCTATTACTTACCACAATAACGACCATGTACTCTAGTCTATTTGTCTATTACTTACCACAATAACGAACATGTACTCTAGTCTATATGTCTATTACTTACCACAATAACGAACATGTACTCTAGTCTATCTGTCTATTACTTACCACAATAACGACCATGTACTCTAGTCTATATGTCTATTACTTACCATAATAACGACCATGTACTCTAGTCTATATGTCTATTACTTACCATAATAACGACCATGTACTCTAGTCTATATGTCTATTACTTACCATAATAACGACCATGTACTCTAGTCTATATGTCTATTACTTACCATAATAACGACCATGTACTCTAGTCTATATGTCTATTACTTACCACAATAACGAACATGTACTCTAGTCTATCTGTCTATTACTTACCACAATAACGACCATGTACTCTAGTCTATATGTCTATTACTTACCATAATAACGACCATGTACTCTAGTCTATATGTCTATTACTTACCATAATAACGACCATGTACTCTAGACTATCTGTCTATTACTTACCACAATAACGACCATGTACTCTAGTCTATCTGTCTATTACTTACCACAATAACGACCATGTACTCTAGTCTATATGTCTATTACTTACCATAATAACGACCATGTACTCTAGTCTATATGTCTATTACTTACCACAATAACGAACATGTACTCTAGTCTATCTGTCTATTACTTACCACAATAACGACCATGTACTCTAGTCTATATGTCTATTACTTACCATAATAACGACCATGTACTCTAGTCTATATGTCTATTACTTACCATAATAACGACCATGTACTCTAGTCTATATGTCTATTACTTACCATAATAACGACCATGTACTCTAGTCTATATGTCTATTACTTACTGTAGTCTATTGAATGATATACTAATGATACAGTAGTACTGTAGTTGGTAGTAGTAGGTAGTTTTAGAATAAATAAAAGTTTTTGGGCATTGAATATTGTAATTACTGAATTCTATATTTGCCCCTCAATCATCCACTCCCCATTGGGGGAAAATCGCTTTGTGAATGTTTAATGATGCTTAATTACGTGCCGTGAAATTATAAGTTTCTTAATATCCGACTTTGATGGATTTCATGCCATTAGTAGTATGGATTTTAGATGATGGATCTAGGATATTCTGTTCAATGAATAAAGTAAAGTAATGTAATGAATAAAGTAAAGAGGCTTCTATGCAGCATGGAACATCACTACAGACATCATAATCTCTCGAGTTGAGTGATATGTAAATAATAACCAGGTTTTGTGAAAGCGACATGTTCCAATACTTGTTATATTTTTGTCATCAAAAAATTCCTGATTGTTGCTGCTGCTGGTACCTACCGTGAAAGGAAAGGAAACATCTGCCGTAGAGGCAAATTTATTAATTAAAGTAAGAAAAATAAGGGACCCTCACAAATATCCATTCGACATCAATATCGAATGCATTCGCGGCAGTACATATAGGATTGTTACAAACTTACAACAATCTCTCACAGAAATGATTCTGTATGATTTTATTGAGTCGGCTTAACGTCATCATACCCTTGGCGCCCGCCCGAGACAAAGTTTATTTATATCTAAGGCCTTCGTGCAGCAAAAGCTGCAACCCATCTTAGCGAACAATTATAATTATACTATGGCTAGTTTTATATTGGCTTCCGACACACACAAACACACACACAGACTTTTAGAAAACGGCCATAGTATACTTATAACAGTTCGCTGATGGCTTGCAGTTTTGACTCGCCCCACAAAATTGAGATTCAGTATTTTTCCTCTATACTATGGATACTGGACATTAATTTTTCTGACTTTACATATTATGTTGAATACAGTTCAGTAGGCCTACCGCCTACATATTGCAATATCAAGCACAATCTAATTTACTCTAATCGTGATGCTCATGTTATTCATCTGTCTGATGAGTCGAGTTATTGATTTTTTATTATTTAACAAGATTGCAGAAGCTGAAACCCCTGCAGGTTGGAGTGGAAGATGGCTCGTGTTTTTTTCTTCAAGAAACATTTTAGTCAATCCTATGAAGCGAAGCTCCGGTGCCGCTTATATTTCAATCAATAATCAAGCTGATCTATCGATGAGTTTAATGCCTGGCCAAGGTTTACATGTCCCTGCATCACATGCATGACCGCTTACAAATATATATTATGGCAAAAATACCAATAATTATTGCACTTTTGTAGACTATACAGATACAGTAATAGTAGGGGTTATACACTTTTTGTGGAACTTTATTCATAAAACAACTATAAAATGGGTAGGCCTATTAGTGGGGTTGCTTAAGGATAAAATATAGCACAATCGTTAATTGCCGGACAAAATCATGAAACTGTCACTATATATGTAAAAAAAAATGTGTAGATTAATCTGAGCTTTTGTACCAAAACAATTGACTACTTCCCTAACAACAGGGTGACTTTTTCATAGCAACCGGGTAAAATTGGTAGTTTCTGTTATTGAAACTCGCCATATAGAAAAATTACGATTATATAACTGGTTTGATTTAAAAATAGAAGTCGTGTACACGTTTCCATAGCAACAAGGTGACCTTTCGCTTTCCCTAGCAACCGCTGTATATTAATGTAATATTATGACTGAAACTTGGGATAAACAACCTGTATATAGCCATATGAGATGGTTCAGTAGTTCGTTGGCTAGGTTACAGCTGATACACGTTTCCATACAAATATTTCACTTTAGGATATGGAATAATAATATAAAGGAATATGGATCTCATCTTTTGTTACAATGGAAACGTGCATCACAGCTCCAATATAACTACTAACCATCTTATAATGCTATGAATGCTGTTTATCTCTCCAGTTTCAATCTTAATTACACTAAACTTCAGGCAGTTCCTAGGGAAAGTCACCTTGTTGCTATGGATACGTGGATCAGCGCCAATGTCATTACTAACAATGTTCTATTGCTAGACAGACTGATTATCTCAAGTTTCAATCATAATTTCATTAAATATAGAGCGGTTACTAGGGAAAGGTCACCCTGTTGCTATGGAAACGTATATCAGCGCCTATAATGTCATTACTAACAATGTTCTATTGCTAGACAGGTTCATTATCCCAAGTTTCAATCATAATTTCATTAAATATAGAGCGGTTGCTAGGGAAAGGTCTCCTTTTTGCTATGGAAACGTGTACAGACTTATATTTTAAACTAACCCAGTTCTATAATAGTAATTTTTCTATATGGCGAGTTTCAATAACAGTAACTACCAATTTTACCCGGTTGCTATGAAAAAGTAACCCTGTAGTCAATTGTTTTGGTAGACAGGCTCAGATTAATCTACACAATTTTTTTTACATATATAGTGACATTTTCATGCTTTTGTCCGACAATTAACGATTTTCAAATTAAGCGACCCCACTATATGGGAAATGAGGCATAAAGTTCATAGTAAAAGTCGATACCTAGGATGTTCAGAGAAAGCTTAGTGAAAATTATCATAGGCGAAATGAAACAATTATCGAAGACATTACGATTAATGGTATACGAGAGGTGAGTTAGAGTTGATGCGAAAAGATATAGAGATCTAATTACAATCTCTCCAGTTAATATTAAAGCGATCATAGGAAGCCTCTCACTTCGAAAGTCTCCGCATATCAAATCACTGGTTGTGAACATTTTTTGAATTGAAATCCAGAAATAATTTGTAATTCGATCTCTCACATAATAAATTCCAGTTTGGCCCTCGGTCAGGTTCCTAGGTCATTTGGTGCAACGATAATTTCGCACTTCTATAAGGGAAATCCCAGCGACTTCATCATTAACACAATCACACCGACCCATTGCTACCATGGGTTTAGCCTACTGGCTAAAGCATTTGAAGGTGTAATTCTGAAGTTATTTTGACAAGATGACTTGTCTAAATCCAGAAACTTTAGTGACTACCAAGATGGGTACAGGAAGAATATCGGATATGGTCATGGGAGCAGTCCTAGAATGTATCGAATTCTATCGAAAGCGAGACTCACCAATATACGTTTGTCAACAAGACATAGAATCCGCATTTGTTGATGTTGATCAGAGTGTTTTGTTCACAAATCTAAAGGACATATTAAATCCACATGTAGCGCTCGTCTTATTATATTATTACGCACAAACCTTGGTTTTTCTAAAATTTGATGGTAAATATCATAGACGAAGGGATACCAGTACATAAAGGTGTAAAACAGGGCTCATTGGCGTCTCTGTGCCTGTTCAACTGAACCTAACTTATAGAATCCTCAAAGACAACACTTCGACAATTTTTTCACACTAATCAAAATGTGAACTCCAACTTAATTCACGAGAATAACAACGCAATCAAGTTCCTTGGAGTAGTAAAAACAAGAAGTGGAACTGATGCTGTGGAACGGTGTATCGGGATGGTATCTATCATCTATGCCAATTTCATCAAACAATCCTGGACCGTTCGCTCATTAAATTTACGTACAACGTACTGTTACTAGAACGCCATCAAGATGGCTTTAAACGAACCTGTCTTACATAGACTCCAAGAAACAGATGGGATTGGAAGATGCAAACCAAGAATGACTTGCATCAACCAAAAAACTGCCTCCCATCTAATGTAATACACATTCGCCTAGGCAAACAAATCATAATCACAATTACTACGATGATGTGTGAAATGGTATCCATATCCGCAACCTGAGAAACGGCCCAAAAGAGCAGTTTATTCTGCGGAGGGGTCTTTTCTGTATTAGATAAATAAAATAAAGAACACTATAATTACAGTATTTATACCTGATACATTCTCAGTTAGCCTAATAAAAACATCGGAGCAACCAATATAATGTACATGTACAAGCATCCTATGAAAGTTTGTGAAATGTTCCCTTAAGTCTACCCAACAGCCGTTGGTACCCGGCTGGCAACCACCCTGGTTCAGTTTTATGGTTTTGTTAGTTTAATCGACAGCTGTTGTAAACGTCCCAGATATACAAAACCTACTAAGCCTTTGCATTACAATTGAGCTTAGCCTAAGTTGATGACAGTATTATAACGATGACAATTAGGCCCTATAGATACATACGATATATAAATGATGTACTGCTTGACATTACACTAACTGGCTGAATAGAGATAGAACTATAATAATACGTTTGGCATTCTGTCAGATTTCAGTAGTAAGTAACCTCATAATAATTGCTAAATATCAATCACCTGAAAAACATTTCAAGCAAGGGAGTTGTGGGTATTTAATTTCGCGTTCAATAATGTTGAAAATATGCAAATATTTCGAATATCGCACTTCGAATCGTTCCCAACTTTTTTATTCAACAACTAGACAACAATTGATAAATACTTGCGTTTACAATTTTACAATGCATGCAAGTGGTTTCAAGCCATTTGGTGAACATACATAGTGAGTGATATATATAGGTAAATAAATATATCCATCGTGTTTTTGCCGGCCTCAGCTTTAGACAAAAACTACCCAGTCTAAAGACAGGTTCGTTATTACTCTGTGGAAATCAATTGCAGTACCGTCAATATTATTTGGAATTATATTTATTGTTGGCTCATTAAACTCAAGCCAGATAGAAACTCTTGACATTCATTCACTATAGGAAGCAATTTCGAAATCTGCTTTGTCTGGGCAACTATCTCAGTAATGATACTCTACATTACGTAACAGAGACACTTCCCCTTTCCAGTGAAGCTTACAAGTCAATAGTTGGACTCATATTAAGAGTGAATGAATGCCTGAATGAGACTGAAAAGTGAAAGTGAATGAATGAATGAGAATGCCCGAGTATTCCGCTCCAATCAGCTCTCAGTATTATGTTACAACAACCACTCGATTACTCGAAACAAGCTGGGATAGCAAGCTATCCTTTCCCCTGCCAGATCTCAAATCATTGACTATCTATAATTATAGTAAGAATAGTCTAAACTCACGATTCCAGTCCCAACCACCATCATGATGTACGAAGAATAAAGGTGAATTCATATCCTGCTGCCACGAGCAGACAAACATTCCGTTCGCTGTGCGACACGACCGCATTCTGGAATTCCATGGCATCCGATAAATACAAACTTTCCTATTGTTTGAAACAATTCTTTTCATTTAAATTCAAATTAACCAGTCAGCTTAGTTGTTCACCTACTGCTCGAAGTCCCAGACTAGTTAACCAGTCAGCTTAGTTGTTCACCTGCTGCTCTACGTCCCAGACTAGTTAACCAGTCAGCTTAGTTGTTCACGTACTGCTCGAAGTCCCAGACTAGTTAACCAGTCAGCTTAGTTGTTCACCTACTGCTCGAAGCCCCAGACTAGTTAACCATTTAGCTTAGTTGTTCACGCGCTGCTCGAAGCCCCAGACTAGTTAACCATTCAGCTTAGTTGTTCACCTACTGCTCGAAGTCCCAGACTAGTTAACCAGTCAGCTTAGTTGTTCACGCGCTGCTCGAAGCCCCAGACTAGTTAACCATTCAGCTTAGTTGTTCACCTACTGCTCGAAGTCCCAGACTAGTTAACCAGTCAGCTTAGTTGTTCACGCGCTGCTCGAAGCCCCAGACTAGTTAACCATTTAGCTTAGTTGTTCACGTGCTGCTCGAAGTCCCAGACTAGTTAACGAGTCAGCTTAGTTGTTCACCTACTGCTCGAAGTCCCAGACTAGTTAACCAGTCAGCTTAGTTGTTCACGTGCTGCTCGAAGCCCCAGAATAGATAAAACAACAACATTAACGGATGATTGAGCTAAACCGATAAGAAATAATTTATTTTGATTCAATGAATTACATTTTAATCGTACGCTATTCATGTATTCAATGTTAAAACAGATTTGAATTTACCGCCAAAATATAGGTGGCAGATCTGATCTGCCTACTACTACTAGGATCGGCATGCTGCATTGCAGCTGCATTTTTAAGAATGCTGTGCCGGCTTGTCAACAAAATTGCACCGCCACAACTCCCTATCACCCATGACATTTGCTAGATCATCCGCATCTTTAAGGCCAGTGTCCTTTAAGATGCGTCTCAAGAAAGTCATGGGCTGTCCACCATGCTTATTCACTCCATGAGGCTGCCAAAGTACAAGATTATGCACTGGCTGGTCCTCACGGCGAAAGCAATGTCCTGCAAAGCGGAGGCGGTTTTGTTCTAGTGTCAAGCTTGGGGGAACCAACGAGACACCTCCAATGTTATATAGTGTCTGGTTGGAGATGTGTGCATTGTACTTGACACAATGAACCCGGCGTAGCATTCTTGTGAATGTGCCATCCAGAGATTTGGTGTCCTCAGCAGTTAGAGCCCAGCATGGACTCCCATAGAGGAGTACTGGTCTGATCTGCCACCCTTTCTTTCCAGTACAAATTACATGTCTTTCAATCATTTGAATTTCCCGCGCTATGGAGCAGGATGGCACGTTTTAGGGACTTGTCGTTGAGTTGAGACAAAATGCCAATAGTGAAGAATATACCCCGCTTTCTGCTGTTATATTTCCCTTTGCAGTTTACTTTTCTAAATTTCCATTTAATAATATTAAATTTAATTAACAATATTTTTTTTTAATATCAAACAATAACGTCTATAACAAAACAATAAACATCAAATTTAACATTGGTTGACCTCGATGCCAATGTGGGAGGAAGATGTCGCCTGGACGGCTACGGGGACCGGGGATCAGGCCTGGGACTTCAGGCTACGGGGACCGGGGATCAGGCCTGGGACTTCAGGCTAAGAGCACCGGGGATCAGGCCTGGGACTTCAGGCTACGAGGCGAAGTAGCAGCTGATTGAGCTGCTGAGAAGAGTGCATTCGGAAGTGAGTCATGGCATGAGATTATGTTCCCATCACCGATTCACCGCTGCATCCTATGTGATGGTCTCCTACTACTGTTCTCTCCTACTACTGTTCTCTAGTCTACTACTGTACTACTTCTGTTGATAGGCTTAGTTTATACATACAACTCTTGAGATTACAACTTAGCTTGTCACTTTTCTCAATGCAAATATTTAGTTTTAAATATATACTTAATTTTTCTAATAAGGTTATATAACTTGGGTGCCTCCCGCCATTTACCGCAGTTCCTGCGCAATCAACGTACAGTACTTCCCTTTCGACAAACAGAACTGCACGATGAAGTTCGGTTCCTGGACTTACCATGGCGAGTTACTGGATCTCATACTGAGAGAAAAACACGCAGACAAGAAAGCCTTGGAAAACAATGGAGAATGGAATCTATGGTGGACGGGAGGTTGGTAGATAGCCACTATTAAATGTTGGAGGTCATCTTTTTATCTATTATGCAATGTTTGTGGTAATTTGATCCATTTTAAATGTTAGTAGTAATATTTGATCTATTATGGAATGCAGCGATTGGTGGTAATACTTAATCCATTATTGAATGTTGTTGGTAATATTTGATCCACTATTAAATTGTAAAATATGTTGTTTACCTATTATGGAATGTTTGTGGTAATTTCTTAGCCATTGTTGGTGGTAATATTTGATCTATATGAAATTTGGGTTGTAAGAATTTGATCTGTTATAGAATGTTGGTACATAAGAATATTTGATGCATTATGGAAAGTTGGTGGTAAACATCCATTAATTTATGGATTATTGCTCCATTATAAATTTCTGGCCGCGTTCTTTTAATAAGCATATTTATAAAGATGTGTATGTATTACGGGTACGGCCAAACTTTCGTCTCCCTTTGCCTATCCCTAACCCATCCGCCCCCAAACAAAAAAAAATAAATAATATATGAAAAATTGTATAATTTGCGGAAAGTGTGGTAATGAGTGGAGGCCAACGAGAATTTATCAATTTACTCAAAACATTTACGATGTACCTCGGTCTATTAAACACAAGTATCACCCCACGGCGTCCCCAATCTGTAGTAGGATACGTATGGGTTTATACGTACGGATTCCGTACGTAAGTCGAACATTGTTTCAACCGGAATTATAAGCATCTAACACCAGTTACCCTAATGTAATTTCAAACAGATTATGGAAAAATTGGATACCGTTGCCCTTGACCCGAAAATTTTACATCGGATTGTCTTGTTGTGTAGCGGAAGCAATGGCTATGATTCGTTACATGTCGTCAAAACGAATTATATCAAGTTTACTAATTTGATCGGACGTTTCAAGGGAACGTCTATCTAATGATAAAAATTGTAACTAAACAGTCTCTTGCGATAGCAATAGTGCGTGACAATCGTATCGTAAAGGAAAAAAAACATACATATATTAAAATATATCATATAGTAATAATGCTATTAAATTAAATAATACTAGTTCTATTTAATATTTACTTCACATGACACAAATGCAATAATATTATAATCCTAAATGGGAATTGTTTATTGCCTTTGATAAAAAATTATAATAATTTGAAAATGTTCTTCAACCAAAATAACAATAATAATTATATAATCTTATTCAATACTTTATTGTTGTCATTTGGCTAGAATTCATTACTAATTTATAAATTAATATTTTGCTTTTGTTTGTTACTCATTTATTATATTTAATTGATAAAATATCTTAAATTTCGCGTTTATTTAATTTGGTTAATTTTTATTTAATTTTAATTTATTTTGTTAGTAATGATTTCGATTTATTCATATCATATAATCGATTATTGCATTGCAGGACGAAAGAATTTTAAGAAATACCCTTCGTGTTGCGGTTCAACTCCTTACATCGATGTAACGTTCGACTTTGTCTTTATCCGTAAGCCCCTTTTCTACACGGTGAACCTAATAATCCCCTGTCTCCTCATCTCCTTTCTCACTGTCCTCGTCTTCTACCTCCCTTCGGACTGCGGCGAGAAGATCAACTTGTGTATCTCGGTGCTCTTAGCCCTCACCGTGTTCCTTCTCCTTATCGCAGAGATTATCCCGGCCACTTCGGACGTCGTCCCGCTAATTGGGAACTACCTTCTCTTCACCATGGTTATGGTAACTATGAGCATCGTTATCACTGTCGGCGTCCTCAACATCCACCACCGATCACCGAGCACTCACGTTATGTCGCCATGGATGCGATCTCTATTCCTCCAAAAACTCCCTAAACTCGTATTTATGAGTCGACCGTTGAAACCTCCGGCACCGGTATGTTCGCTGTTCGAAACCGCGGAAAATAAACCGACAAAATCGAATTCTAAACGTAAATCTAAAGTGAATACGACGACGTTTGTGTTCGATAATCGGTTGGTTCTCTCCGACGAATGTTCTTCGTCGATCGGGAACAAACCCGGCTGCTCGCAACGCCAGTCGCAGCGCTCAACAACCCGCGGAAACGCAACTCAGATCGCGAAAACTATCGACTGTCTCGAATACATATCGAAACACATACGGGACGAGGATGACTTTAACAACGCCGTTGACGATTGGAAATACGTGGCGTTGATTTTAGATCGGATATTTTTGTATATTTTTATAATTGTTTGTATTTCGGGGGCCTGCGGCATTCTTCTCAACGCTCCATTCCTCTACGAGAGTGAAGAAGAACCTCCGGAGGCTCAATTCGAGGAGTTCGACCGGAGTTGCGGGATAAAATATCCGGATAATTAAATATATTATTTGCTTTGTTATATATATTTAAGTTATTTGGCATCAGAATCGAATTACATAACTAAAAAGTACATGGAGCAATCAATGGATGGCTCGGCTGGGTAAGTTAGAGAATATAAAAACTGTTTCTACACAACTATTTATTTTGCCATCAACAACAATCCGAATGCCTGAAGGCTGTTTGAAGGCGACCTTTTGTTTGTCGATGGCCGAAACCTGCTGTTGAGGTTCTTTTAGAACCACAGGGATATAAAGTTTGGAATTTTGTTGAGAAAAGTTTACACGCTAGAGGACTGAAAGGAACCGGAAACCATGTGTTAATATAGTATTCTTATAACTGTATCTGTACTACAATAAAATACGAATTATTATTTCTAATTCTAATTAATATACAATATTGACCCAGGGAAATAACAATTAATAATTAATTAAATATATATATATAAATATAATTTATTGTCTTTAATATTTTATTCAATACAATAAAATGTATTAAATGTTTCTTAATACTTTCGTTTGATTGTGCAGGTCACTCAACGTAAACATTTTAGTTAATAATAATGATTCTATATAGTTGGATAACCGCAATCTTTTCATATATATTGTATTTATTTTTAATTACAATAATAAATTGTAATATTAACCAATTGTAAGGAATAATGTAGCCTATTATGTTAATTGTTTAAGTCAGAGGAATCAGAAGGTCTACCCAAAACTCACAGATATTAATACCTCTATTTTGGAATAAATGGGGTGGAGGGGCGGTGGAGAATACGTCATAAATAAGAATCCTTTGTTTAATTTATTTTAATGTACCAGGGGCCATTATTGGAAAGAGCGGCAGGTCAGTGACAGTGCCTCTAACCAAACCATTAAACTCATTTCCCATTTTATTTGTGTCTACTTTCACCATAAACCATCTACTCATCCCATACGTTATCTACTGTACAGTATATTCCATGATTTCTTTATAACTTTTTATTGGCCAATACCTTCGGCAATAATAATAATAATAATAACACCAATAATAAAAATATTTCATTGTCCATTGGCTACTTTGATGAAGCCATTCCACTGCGCTGCACTCCTCCCACACCCACACCACTCCATTCCACTCCAGTCTACACCACTACTTTCCACAAAACATCACCCACACCACTACCTTTCAAAAGACACCACCACACACCACTACCTTCTACAAAACAGCACCCCACACCACTACCTTTCAAAAGACACCACCACACACCACTACCTTCTACAAAACAGCACCCCACACCACTACCTTCCACAAAACACCACCCACACCACTACCTTTCAAAAGACACCACCACACACCACTACCTTCTACAAAACAGCACCCCACACCACTAACTTTCAAAAGACACCACCACACACCACTACCTTCTACAAAACAGCACCCCACACCACCCACACCACTACCTTTCAAAAGACACCACCACACACCACTACCTTCTACAAAACAGCACCCCACACCACCCACACCACTACCTTTCAAAAGACACCACCACACACCACTACCTTCTACAAAACAGCACCCCACACCACCCACACCACTACCTTTCAAAAGACACCACCACACACCACTACCTTCTACAAAACAGCAACCCACACCACTCCATTCCACTCCAGTCTACACCACTACTTTCCACAAAACATCACCCACACCACTACCTTTCAAAAGACACCACCACACACCACTACCTTCTACAAAACAGCACCCCACACCACTACCTTTCAAAAGACACCACCACACACCACTACCTTCTACAAAACAGCACCCCACACCACTACCTTCCACAAAACACCACCCACACCACTACCTTTCAAAAGACACCACCACACACCACTACCTTCTACAAAACAGCACCCCACACCACCCACACCACTACCTTTCAAAAGACACCACCCCACACCACTACCTTCTACAAAACAGCACCCCACACCACCCACACCACTACCTTTCAAAAGACACCACCACACACCACTACCTTCTACAAAACAGCACCCCACACCACTACCTTTCAAAAGACACCACCACACACCACTACCTTCTACAAAACAGCAACCCACACCACTACCTTCCACAAAACACCACCCACACCACTACCTTTCAAAAGACACCACCCCACACCAGTACCTTCCACAAAACACCACCCCACACCACTACCTTTCAAAAGACACCACCCCACACCACAACCTTCCCAAAACACCACCCACATCACTACCTTTCAAAAGACACCACCACACACCACTACCTTCTACAAAACAGCACCACACACCACTACCTTCCACAAAACACCACCAACACCACTACCTTTCAAAAGACACCACCCCACACCACTACCTTCTACAAAACAGCACCCCACACCACTACTTTCCACAAAACACCACCCTAACCACTACCTTTCAAAAGACACCACCCCACACCACTACCTTCCACAAAACAACACCCCACACCACTATCGTCCACAAAACAGCACCCCACACCACTACCTTCCACAAAACACCACCCCACACCACTAGCTTCCACAAAACACCACCCTACACCACTACCTTCAACAAAACACCACCCACACCCCACACCACTACATTCCACAAAACACCACCCAGACACCACTAAACACTTCCACAAAACACAACAACCTCACACCACTACATTCCACAAAACACTACCCACACCACTATCTTCCACAAAACACCAGCACACAGCACTACCTTCCACAAAACACCACCCCACACCACTATCTTCCACAAAACAACAGAACACCAAATTTAATATTGTGCCACCAGCAGCCTCATATTATCTAACTGTATTTATTGTGCCGTCTGGGATCTAACTGTATTTATTGTGCCGTTTGGGATCTAACTGTATTTAGTGTGCCGTCTGGGATCTAGCTGTGTTTATTGTGCCGTCTGGGATCTAACTGTATTTATTGTGCCGTCTGGGATCTAACTGTATTTATTGTGCCGTCTGGGATCTAACTGTGTTTATTGTGCCGTCTGGGATCTAACTGTATTTATTGTGCCGTCTGGGATCTAACTGTATTTATTGTGCCGCCTGGGATCTAACTGTATTTATTGTGCCGTCTGGGATTTAACTGTATTTATTGTGCCGTCTGGGATCTAACTGTATTTATTGTGCAGTCTGGGATCTAACTGTATTTATTGTGCCGTCTGGGATCTAACTGTATTTAGTGTGCCGTCTGGGATCTAACTGTATTTAGTGTGCCGTCTGGGATCTAACTGTATTTATTGTGCCGTCTGGGATCTAACTGTATTTATTGTGCCGTCTGGGATCTAACTGTATTTAGTGTGCCGTCTGGGATCTAACTGTATTTATTGTGCAGTCTGGGATCTAACTGTATTTATTGTGCCGTCTGGGATCTAACTGTATTTAGTGTGCCGTCTGGGATCTAACTGTATTTATTGTGCCGTCTGGGATCTAACTGTATTTAGTGTGCCGTCTAGGATCTAACTGTATTTATTGTGTCGCATGGTATCTAACTGTATTTATTGTGCCGTCTTGGTATCTAACTGTATTTAGTGTGCCGTCTGGGATTTAACTGTATTTATTGTGCCGTCTGGGATCTAACTGTATTTATTGTGCAGTCTGGGATCTAACTGTATTTATTGTGCCGTCTGGGATCTAACTGTATTTAGTGTGCCGTCTGGGATCTAACTGTATTTATTGTGCCGTCTGGGATCTAACTGTATTTAGTGTGCCGTCTGGGATCTAACTGTATTTAGTGTGCCGTCTGGGATCTAACTGTATTTAGTGTGCCGTCTGGGATCTAACTGTATTTAGTGTGCCGTCTGGGATCTAACTGTATTTAGTGTGCCGTCTGGGATCTAACTGTATTTAGTGTGCCGTCTGGGATCTAACTGTATTTAGTGTGCCGTCTGGGATCTAACTGTATTTAGTGTGCCGTCTGGGATCTAACTGTATTTATTGTGCCGTCTGGGATCTAACTGTATTTAGTGTGCCGTCTGGGATCTAACTGTATATATTGTGCCGTCTGGGATCTAACTGTATTTATTGTGCCGTCTGGGATCTAACTGTATTTATTGTGCCGTCTGGGATCTAACTGTATATATTGTGCCGTCTGGGATCTAACTGTATTTAGTGTGCCGTCTGGGATCTAACTGTATTTATTGTGCCGTCTGGGATTTAACAGTATTTATTGTGCCGCCTGGGATCTAACTGTATTTATTGTGCCGTCTGGGATCTAACTGTATATATTGTGCCGTCTGGGATCTAACTGTATTTAGTGTGCCGTCTGAGATCTAACTGTATTTATTGTGCCGTCTGGGATTTAACAGTATTTATTGTGCCGCCTGGGATCTAACTGTATTTATTGTGCCGTCTGGGATCTAACTGTATATATTGTGCCGTCTGGGATCTAACTGTATTTATTGTGCCGTCTGGGATCTAACTGTATATATTGTGCCGTCTGGGATCTAACTGTGTTTAGTGTGCAGTGTGCCGTCTGGGATCTAACTGTATTTATTGTGGGGATTTCTTTGTCTGTATTTATTGTGTATTGTGACTGAGCTGGAGTCTTTTGGTCAAGTCAAGTCTACAAGTTCTTGATAGAGAGGGACATCTAGTACATATGGTTTGATTGGTTTTGATTTGAGGAGGAATTTAAATATTTCATTTTTCTTGGGTTATTCTTTTTTAGTTTTTGGTTTGGTTTTTTTCATTAATTTTGATTGGTTGGATTTTTGAGTGATTATGTCCTTTATCATTCTCATTCTCATTCTGTTTCTCATTCTCATTCTCTTTCTCATTCTCATTCTCATTCTCATTCTCATTCTCATTCTCATTCTCATTCTCATTCTCATTCTCATTCTCATTCTCTTTCTCTTTCTCTTTCTCATTCTCATTCTCATTCTCATTCTCATTCTCATTCTCATTCTCTTTCTCTTTCTCATTCTCATTCTCATCTCATTCTCATTCTCATTCTCATTCTCATTCTCATTCTCATTCTCATTCTCATTCTCATTCTCATTCTCTTCTCATTCTCATTCTCATTCTCATTCTCATTCTCATTCTCATTCTCATTCTCATTCTCATTCTCATTCTCATTCTCATTCTCATTCTCATTCTCATTCTCATTCTCATTCTTCTTCTAAATTCTTTTATTTTTTTTTGGATGAATTTTAAAGGCTATTTAAAAACTTACTTCCAGCTGTAACTTTGAAACTAAATCTGCTAATTGTATCGCACTGCAGGAGTCCATAGTGCCAATATTCACCCTCTTTTTGATAGAATTTGTGATTGTTACATTCTCAGCTGCCAGTGTAAATTCAACTACATCAACTGACAATTATTCTAATGCATGTTGTCCATTGTGTTAGTAGTCTATGTGTAGACCTATGTATGTATAATGACTTGCCTGCCGCAATTGAATCTCACGCAGATATTTCTATCCTTTCGTGTAAGTTTAGCAGAACTGGTAGTATTTTCAATTGTGTTTAGTAACTTTCCCATAGACGTCCAAGAGTTAACCTTCAATATACTGCCGCATTCATTTCGGAAAACCTGACATTTTCCTAGAATATAATACAGTTTATGGAAGCGATAATAGGCAGTAGAGGCGATAATAATGGCCAAGTACAGTCGGCGTGAGTTGTCGGAGCTTTGCAGGTTAACTACGGTTTCCTGTTAACGTGATACGAGTTGCTCGACTGAAGCTGCACATTGGCCCGCAAGGAGATAAACTAAAGGGGCCAACACAATTAGTTGCTCGCTTTCTAACCTGTTCCCACTTTGACGACAAAACCACTTGAGTTAAAATTCCCAGTAAATATCACCGCTGTCAACCCATTATCAAAAGATCTTGTTCACCCCGAACCTGGTTATTCTCACTATCATCGAATGGGTTCAGATTACTGATGCCATGTTTGTTGCTTGAATGCCTTTGGGCTATTTGGATAATATCGGGGTTTATGAGGCGTTCCTTTACTGCTGCTCCCAGGCTCATTCCGTTGGTTCATTATTTTTTTATACAAACGGTGAATTAAAATTCAACTTGGACTTTGTTGGCTGATATATAGATGTAGCGATTTGTATCAAATTGTGTAAATATGGTGCGAATTAATAGTTCCACTCTTATATAGTTGGAGTCACTTCGGTACTCTAAATATATTATTGCTGCTTTATCTGAATGTGCGGAACAAGCGCTCTGGCGATTCTGACCTGATGTGACATAATTTTAAAGTTTACAGTTCTCTCGACTTACATCGGGTACAAAATCAATATAATATTGTGTTAATTCACTGACAGCACGGATCCTATTTACCACACACAACCTGTGAAGTGTCCATCTCTTTAAACTCTTCCTATCCTAACACGTCAAGACCTCACTGTTTTCTGGGCCTCACATTAGCCATCTGGAACCTTCTATTCATCAGTTTGTGATAAAAGCGAATAATGTAAAACTTGTACTAACACATTCCCATTCACCGTTGCCATCATCACGAAACTTCGATCGTTCTACCGCCTGGATGAGGCGTGGAAAATTACACGCAAATTAATGCTTTCATAACATATCGAATTTCTGAAATTCAGAACGTTAGCATGGAATGTAATGCAAGACAATTATCAGTGAGGGACAAAGGTTTAGAATCCACTCCAATCACACTTAGCTTATATTTAAGTTGCCAATCAAAGATAGTTCGTTTTAACCATCTTTGTAGGTTTGGAAGGCGCGTCCATGCCTTGTCCTTGTCCAGGACAGTCTTCTGCCCAGAGTAAATTAATTGAGGACTGGGGTATACAGGAAGTCATCCATATTTCTGTTTGCTTCTATTTATATCTCGAATGCCCATGTTTGCTATTATAATGAGTTACAATACGTGTTATTAAAAATTTGGTGGGAGAACACGTGAAAGGTATTTCGATGTGATCATTATCGTCAATAGCAATAATGATAGTAGGCCCTATTAATAAGTACAAAGAAATAAACAGCATGTTGGGTCAAAAAAGTTGAAAGTTTATGGAAGTTTCTCTATTATATTAGGACGGTATGATGACGATTTCTGGGGTGATACAAAGTTGTGAATAGGTTGTTTCGAGGAATTAACGTACTACTACTATCGGCATGCTGATTATATATATTATTACATAAATATTAAGATTGCTCTATCGGCTTATCGACAAATTTGCGCCAACACAACTCTCTATCAAATAAGACATTTACAAGATCATCCGCATCTCCTAGGCTAGTTTCCTAGTCCTAGAGGCGTCTCAAGAAAGTCACGGGCTATCCATTATGCACACGGCGAAAGCAATGTCCTGCAAAGCGGAAGCGTTAAAGTGGTAAGCTAGGGGGGGGGGGGGGGGGACTAATGAAACAACTCCAATGTTGTATAGAGTCTGATTGGAAATTTTGGTCTTTCTTGGAGTTTACAAAAAGACCAACACTAGAAGCAACGTTGCTCCAATGAGCAAAAGGTGACTATTGGCTCCTTCTAGTGATTCTGACAGTGCAGTACCCCTAAGTTATCAGCAAATTATACATCAGTAAGGTACTTTACGGGATTTCCTTTACTTATTGTGCTAGTAGGGGTGTTACCATCACCCCATCGTTATTAAGATGGTCTTAGAGCTTACGAAGAACCAGTTTCAGGGAATATTATATGCAGTTCGTGAAACGCCTGGCATCAAAACTGGCAGAGAAGCGGATGGTCTCCTACTCCGAGTCCGACTCCGACTCCGAGTCGGTCTCCTAAGTGCGACGACGCGTCAACTTTTCATTGCTGAGATCGTCCCTGATGTTTCTCCGTGGGTTCCGGTCAGCTGACAGACGACCAATGTGGGTGGCAGTTGCTGACGCATCTATCTTGTTGGCGAACGCGAACATGGATCCAGGACTGTTTGCGTGGAGGACTATTGCTGCTGTACTGTAGTATTAAACTATCACATGCACTGCAGTGTGGTAAATAGCCAGCAGGTTAGACATTTGTGTTTTTATGGTTGCTAGGTGAGAGGTTTTGTCAGCTGGTGGCGGGTTTTATAATAAATTTATTAATAAAATAAATGTGCCGGAAAGATGAGTAAAAAAAAAAATATGTAGACTATTAATATATGAGGTACTAGAAAGCTTGTGGCCCTTCGGGCCACAGCTTTCTTGTACACGTGCAGAGGATTTACAGTATGAATATGTGTTGAGAAATGTAACTTCAGGGATAATGACTGTAGAAAGGGTCTAATGCCACGGTTAACGAAAACAGAGAAATGTGTCGCAGATTGGAAAACTACAACGAAACAGACACCATCATAAAATAAAACACCGCCCCATAGGAGATAACTGTCAAGTTTCAACTTTAGCTTCAGCTTATTGTAAATAACATAATTTCGAGAAAATGATCACTTTCGGACATTTTACCCTCTACCTGCAGACTGCGACTGCTGAAATGCAGATGGCGCTGCAGTTCTGTAAAGATGGAGTTTATGGTGAAGTGAAGTAAGATGCCTGCTTGTCAAGTTTCAGCAGTTTAATATGTAAATAACAAAATTTCGAGAAAATGTTCACTTTCAGACATTTCGCCCTCTAGCTGAAGACTGGGGAACTATAGACGACTCAGCGACTCTGTAAAGATTGAGCCTATGCTGTAGTAGATACCTACCAAGTTTCAGTCTAAACAGATTGTAAATAACAAAGTTAGAGAAGATTTTCAATTAAGACAATTCACCCTCAAGCGGCAGATGGTGGAACTTCAGACGGCTCTGAATATTACGTTGCAACGAGTTAGGGTGAGACCTTTCTAACAAGCTATAGTGAGCGAGATTTCATCGAGATGGGTTTGATTGTATAGCAGATGACAAACAGACACACATACAATTGATTTTTATATACCGGTATATTAGATTAGATAAAATAATAATAATACAGTAAAAAGGCCTACAGAAATAATCACTTTACTACAGTAAAACAATAAAATAGCTAAAATGTTATAAACCTCTCCTTCCATGCAGCCATTGATTGAGAAAGCAGAATTACTCTTGAGCACTTCGCAACAGACAACCCACCCCAATCAACACTCCAGCCTGATTGCTCCTTATCTGTGCCCAGCTAGCTGCGAGTTCAATAATTACCTTAACGTTGCTATGATACAGAAAAAAATCCTTCCCTATTCACTAACAATAGGCCAATTCGATCGTGCTTGGCGAATATGACATATTTATACACTATTTGATTTTTAATCAATAAATAATCATACATATTTATATTAAACACTCGAATAAAATAAAAACTTTGTGAGAATGGGACATGGCAAATCTACCCATGTTAATTTTATACCAGATGGGATAAATGTTACCCTACTAAATAATTAATTACCGATAGAAGAACCTAAATAATTCGATAAATTTCGCACGAACGAACACAAAATACGCATTCACGCAAACAAACGTGTAAAATAAAACCCGGAGACAGTGACAGCTGTCTGCATCGTGTTAATACGCATCGAATGAGCCACAAAGCAAGTAGTGAGAGCGAAATCTGACGACGTGTATCGATGGACATACATACATACATACATACAAATGTACATACAAACTGAGCAGATTTATATATATTAGAATACAATGTTGATCACCGAATAAATACAATTTATTATATAAGTCGGCTTGATATACGCAGTGAAATAAAATAAACTGAATGATGGGTTATGCGGCGGTATATGTTGCGGTGTGAAATAAAGTACCCATATTTTACTTTCAGGCTCTCGTTTCATATTGCACTAATTCGCTTACACTCGTTGGTGGAAATATTCCCACTCGAGTCGTAATTTAATATCGTGCTACTTTATTTAAACAGAAATATTACATTACAAACAAAACACGCCATTACTGGATACCACGCCATTGCTTGCCCACAGAGCACCCCTTTATCAACTCTAGCTACCTCATATATTATTTTACAAATTAAATATTAAATATATTTTATAGTATTGCCGAATTACCCGGGGTTCATATATTAATATATAGAAAATACGTATTCTTAACTTACATTCTAAGATGCGTCAATCACAACGTACAGTAGGAAATTCGTGAAAGGTCACGCTTCTGAATGTTAATTTATGCTCTTAAATACTTGTCTTTATGTACGGCTGGTGACGGTACTCACATACCGCACCGCACGCCTCTCCATAGCTGTGCCCCCCACCCATTGATCCCAAGGGGAGCAGGCGAGCAGCCATAGGAACTGTCTAATAATGCACTGCAGCGCTCATGTCAACCGGCTACTTATTCCAACTTCGGAAAAATGACAAGAAAACAAAAAGCATCGAAAAATAATCAGAGTAGCTGCTGTATAGTAATATGTAATAGGGTAGCCATAAAAAATTAGAATAAACAGAAACTCATATTCTATTTCGATTGAATTATTACAGAAGAACATGATCGTAGTGGGGGCAGAGGGACCTACTGATGGTGGTACTTGTATCAAGTAAAGACAGTCGCCGTGAGTACTCTCTGTAGTATAATTATTTATCAGTGGAAATAATTTCGCACTACCAAAAAGTCCTAAGGCGTCATATTTTCGAACTTTATAACGCAGTTTGTCATGTCTTCAAGTACGAGGTCCCTAACATAGGTCTATAATGTCAGCTGTCCACTACTGTGTATTACCGGTATATGTTACCGCGTCCTCGTAAACATACTATAAGTTACCTGACCTTAAAAACAAATGAATGAAATTAGATTTGCTTTTGCAGAAATGACCGCAAACTAAGTGTATAGAGGGTTTAAAAAATCTATCAAATTTAATTGAAAACCTTAAGGAAAAGGATCGGGTTACAGGGACGGTGTTCTCTGTTCTCTAACGAAAACAACAAACGAAACTTATAATCAGTGACAATACTAGTTTCTATATGACTCGTGCCGTAACGCAATAAAGATAGATCCCATTATACATTCACATCTGCTCTTCAAGTATGTATTTCCAACCTTAACACATTTATTGTGTAAAATATTACAATTATGGCATTTCTGTATGTCAATAATTGAGAGCTAACTGGTTATCACAATGAACTATGAATCGTAAACTATTAGAAGTGGATCTCGGTGACAGCTCGCTATCCATAGCTGACATTCCTATCTCTGTAATCCAAGCTCTCCACTCACAATTTGTATCACTTTCCCTTTGTGCCTCAATTTGATTAGGACCGGTGACCATGCTAGCCGCGCGTAAAATCTACTTACTAATAAACTTTCTGATAGATACAGTTTCTGCTTGTGTGGCATTATAGATGCTGCTAGCGTAATCCGCTACCTCACAGTGACATTACGGTAAAACCCCCAGGGATTTCACGATCTCAGTCGCTCTGTAACTGAATTCCAGAGAAACACGGAAAAATAATTGCAGCATGGGGGGGCTGGGGGTTAGGTACTGTCTGTGGTCGACGTTTCTCAATACGAGATACATGTATCATGCTGGGTTTCTAACGTCTAACCATTTACTAACTGGCAGTATCACCATCCTAAATTAACCGAGGCTGGGATTACATTCCTGAGGTAGGTTTCGGGAACCGCGTACCGAATTATGACAAAGTCCCTGAAGTGCCATTAGGGTAATTCCCTTTTTCGGTATTTAAGTAACCCAACCAGCGGTAAACGAAATGGGCAAATTTGCGATCAAAGAAGTGAACTCCACCGCGAAACAAAACATTGCTGATGTGATGTAAAGCGACCCGGGTTCAGTGAAGTGTGGTTTAATATCTTAATATATATTATTAAGACAATTATTCGGCCATTTGACCCATGAATTTCTATCTAGTTCCAAAACAATAATAGAACCAACAGGATACACTCAAGATATAAATATATATCAATTATAATTCAAATATAATTAATAGAATACAGTTGTAATTTTGAGAGTCAGCTGTTGTTATTGATGGCGTGGCGTCCAATTTGCCCCAGAGTCCTCTCCTCCCCCCTTATTTGCAAAATTATAATTTTGTTATCAAAATTATTAGTTATAAATATGTCTGGCTCCAGCGTAAAAATACGTACCACGAGACCGACCGCTACAGTAGTTTCCAATACCAGCGCTCTACCAACCGAATACCAAGTAATTAGCCATGTTCGGCTCGCTATAGTGTGTAACAGTTCTTCTGGTCTGAGGCCTCATCCGGACCTGTTACATTTTACAGACAATGTTTGAAATCCCACACTTAAAATGAAAATCATCACATCCATCACTGATCACTCATATTTGTTTCGGCAATTAATAATAGTATTGGTACGGTGTTAATATTTTTTATTATTAATATTTTTTATTATTATTAAGTTCCCATTTGTTGGCTCTGTAGTGTATCGTTTATATGACTATCAGTGCTACTAGCTAATGGACTGTAACTATTAACGTTCCGTTGTGATTTAATCCAACTGGCTTTACTACGGAACATCGCCAAACGGAACCACGGAATATTGCGTCTGTCAGACCCCCTGGTTGGGGAACGGGACACCATATCGGACAGACTGAAACCGGTCGAATGGAGATACATCACCGGGTAGAAAATCAACGGTGTAACCAGGACAACCGCTAGTGTGAGTATTACCCACGGGTCGTATTTCTTTATCGCTTGGCAACGGTACTCTATGGACCACAACAATCTTGTATGATTCATCGCGTCAAAAACATCGAAACAAACATTTCTTTCGCCAGCATCCATCTCCGAAATATTCTTGTAACGTCTGTTTAAATCTTTATAAAGCGTTTCGCATGCTTCACAAACTGTGCAGTTAACTCCAGCGATGCACATGTTGATAGGGTTGACTTCCTTGTGGTCCTCGAAACAACTTTTGACGATTTCAACATCTTTAATGAAGTCCAGGGTTGTCTTGGTAATTGCGTGGTGGACAGTCCCATTGATAGTGACATTACGGAAACACGCGTCGCAATGCGATTCGTACCAAAGTTTCTCTACGAATGTAAAGGATAAACGTATTGGGTTTATGAGACTGGCGTCGTTGATTATTTTGTTACAAACTGGATTCCTTTGGATGGATTTGTAAACGTCTACGAACCCTTCGAACATATCCACGCATAGGGTGCAGTAACGAGATATCGGTCGCGCTGCATTTAGTACGCACCAAGTGTAGTCGCTCGCTGCCATCGAAGCATCCTCTAATAGATTCTGACATGTGTCACCCGACGGACTGAGTGTTGGCGACGATATGGTTATCGGCTTGGGTAGCAACGCTTTTATTTGGTAATCAGACATGGCAACGTAAAATAAAGTCGTCCAAACCGCCACACAAATACATATGTTATGTTTTGGAATTCTAATTAATTCCACCATGCCGACATTTATCAAATATAAATAAATTCCGTAAATTTATAATAAATTACAGACGCCAAATAATAAGATAATAATTAGTCCAAATATTAATAGGTAAATTTATTTACTTATAAGGAAATTAATATTTAAACTTTGAAGTTTGAACTTCAGTATTTGCTACATTTGTAAATATAACTCGTTTACATATAATCAATCCATCCGTTCCCGTTGTAAATCAACCAGATGTTTCTTAAGGTAGAAGTTGGTATTAATCGCATTTCCTGTATTTCAGTTTAGTGATTGAAGATATTCCGGTATAAGACGAGTAAGATGCTAAAGATATATGGATCCGTAGCAAGTTATATTGACTTAGTAGACTGTATTAATAATATAAATAGTTATATATATAAATTATAATGTAAATAGTAATTGACTATGGACATTACTGTGGAGCGAGCCACGAAGTGAGCGAAGCCTTAGCATATGCGTAGCATTAACTAGTTGCCTGTCGTGGTCTAATTTTTGATCGCCAATAACTCGGTCATTCCTTTATAAAATTAAATCAAACTTGGTAAGTATGAAGACCGTCAAAAGTTTAGAAAGAATCTGAAGTCTCAAAACTCAGACAGTCTATCAGTCGGTATCGGTAGATTCCGACTGTTCATAAAAACTGAAATAAGTCGGTCAATCATTGATGAAATTTCACAAAACTTGATAAACATGTGGTCTATTAAAGATTTCGAAATTGTCCACGCATACAGTCCTCTATAGTTCCTCTGTCTGTCACTAGGCGGCGAATTGGCAGAAACTTAGGAGTAGCTGTTATTATAGTTAGGTACAGTACCAAACATCAGAATCAACTGTAATTTGGTAAGAGTGTCCTATGAGCATTTAATTAGAAATTTTACACACTGACAGACTTTTATAGTTCCTCTGTCTGCCGCTAGGGGCCTTACCTTACTTAGAAACTTAGAAGTAGCTGTATTTATACAACCGACCATCAGATTCATCTGAAATTTGTTAAGTGTCCTGTGAGCATTGCTTAAATAGAACTACTAGGATCGGCATGCTGCATTGCAGCTGCATTTTTAAGAATGCTGCGCCGGCTTATCGACAAAATTGCACCGCCACAACTCCCTATCACCCATGAAATTTGCTAGATCATCCGCATCTTCAAGGCCAGTGTCCTTTAAGATGCGTCTCAAGAAAGTCATGGGCTGTCCACCGTGCTTATTCACTCCATGAGGCTGCCAAAGTACACGATTATGCACTGGCTGGTCCTCACGGCGAAAGCAATGTCCTGCAAATCGGAGGCGATATTTTCTAGTGTCAAGCTTGGGGGAACCAATGAGACACCTCCAATGTTATATAGTGTCTGGTTGGAGATGTGTGCATTGTACTTGACACAATGAACCCGGCGTAACATTCTTGTGAATGTGCCATCCAGAGATTTGGTATCCTCAGCAGTTAGCGCCCAGCATGGACTCCCATAGAGGAGTACTGGAACTACTTCTGCTCTAAATAATCGGACCTTAAGTGTCCGATTAATTCTCGGTGACTTCCAAATCCTGTAAAATCTATTCATGGCTGCCCATGCCTTTCCCTTACGTATTCGAAGGTCCTCACCTGACTTCCGGATCCATGATCGCATGAAACAGAAGGGACAAGATAGAACAAATTAACTAGAACAAGTAGGGAAGCTAACGAAGTAGTAGAGAAAACAGAAACAAGTATTCGGATTACAGTTTCTCGGGTTTAGCCGAGTCTCGTGCTGCGCAAAGGCCCCACGAACGTGTAAATTACCGTCAATCGCCTCAATCCCCAGCCCACTGCGCCACTTGGTACCCCAGCCCGTCCTCAATCCACAGCCTACTGCGCCAATTGGTATTCCCGCACCGCCCTCAATCCCGAGCCCACTGCGCCTCTTGGTACCCCAGCAACGTCCTCAATCCACAGCCCACTGCGCAACTTGGTACCCCAGCACCGACCTCACTCCACAGCCCAATGCGCAACTTAGTAGCCCAGCACCGACCTCACTCCACAGCCCACTGCGCAACTTGGTACCCCAGCACCGACCTCACTCCACAGCCCAATGCGCAACTTGGTAGCCCAGCACCGACCTAAATCCCCAGCCCACTGCGCCACCTGGTATCCCAGCACCTGGATATTCGTACATAAACAAAATGTTCTAAAACATGGTGTATATATTAAATAGAATAAATGGCTTGCAGCGGAAGCTAATACATGCAACATTCGAATGCCAAATATTTTTTCATATTTGGATTCCTTGCACGGCCAGCTTTCCCTTGCTACCAACAAATCACTATAAGGTTGAAAGATAACTGCAATACGATACGCCTCTGGTGCAATAAAGACGGAAACAACTTTTTTTAACGCTTTTAACTAAAGAATGGGAACAAAAATACAAATTCTGGCTCACCCAGTAAGGAGGGGGGAAATGAAACTGTGATCTTGTTGATCTCCTATACTAATAAAATCAGAATAGTACAGTAGTAATATTCTTATCTAATCATTTCAATCCATTCGTTTCGTATTCATTCACTTCAACTAGCATGTTCGTGTATCCAACTGTACGAAATACCATTCAACTGAATACACGATGTATCTTCTCCACTACTAACTGAGGACGATTCGTCGTATTTCGGTTTCCGCGAGGCCATGTAACCGGTGTAGGCGATAGTAGCCGCGTAGCAGGACGCCGTTAGAACTAACTGCAAGTAAACTGTGGTGAACCCGGGATAAACACCGTATTTGTGGTTGTCCGGTGCTGGTCCTTTAATCTTTACCGCGGCCCACAGCAGTAGCAGTGATGTAGCGGATAGAACATGCATTATGTTGTGGCTGTTACCCAAGGAGTGGAACCACGGACCGAATCTCTCCGGCATTCGACTCCCGTAGATTATTCCTGACGTCGTCATTATAATAATATGTAATGCTGACAAAATATCTGCTAATTCGTCTACCGCACTGCTGGTTGCTATAGAAATGAATACCGTAGCTGTAAGGATAGCAGCAGACTGAGCCATTAATCCTAGAATCATCCAATCACCTAAGCAAGAAGCTTCGATAAACTTTCGTTGAAAATGTACAAAGTTTTCTAAAACACCGCAGAGCGTTGACACAAAAAATACAATGAAAAGAAAAATATTAAATGTTTCAGAATTTTTTGTAAAACTCAGCCATGTGACATCGATTATCGCCCATTCCTTAAACGCGGGTGAGGCTAAGAAATAAAAAAATACAATGGCGCAACCTTGAGTCTCTAAGAATATCCCCATGTGATCCAGGCTAAATAAGATAAAAGATAAAGTCATACTTTTATTCACGAAAATGTGCGCCAAAGCGCTACTTCCAAGAACCGCAAACGAGGTAATTAGGAATGCGTGGAATGGCCAGTAGATGGCGCCTGTACGCCCCGCAAAAAGTTCGTGGATGAAGGATAAAAGAAAGAAGAGACTGGGTAATCCGTGACTCCATATATTGAGGGTCTCGTTGTGCCAGCGGTTGATGCTTTTTATATAGTATCGATATGGTTGGTGTGGCAGTCTGTATCCCCTTTCTATAAATGGTTCCTTGCCTGGGCCATCGTATACTTTAATATCGGTGTTCTCATTATTGTTTGGAGTCATATCTTGATCAACGTAATAATTAATAGAGTTTTCAGTTGTTAAAATTTCCCAATTTAAAATTCCAATGTTTTGTCCAGATTTTCACTCATATTATTAATATCAAAATATTTCTATTATATAATACCATGTAAATACGTTTATGACTTAATTTATTAAGTATATTTAGTACAGTAGTTACCAAAGTACAGTGTTAGGTTGCACCAAAGAAGGTCAACCTAACAACCCGTGGATCTTTACGTGGAATCTCATTAATCTCGATTGCTGCAAAGCTATACAACAGAATTCTATTAAATCGCATCAGGGATCCTGTTGAGAGACTGTCACGTGGGAACCAAAATGGGTTCCGTAAAGGTCGTGGGACCATGGGGCCTATTCTGGCACTTAGAAGGATAATCGAAGAGTTATCAATAAAGAAAGACAGACAACTTGAACTGGATATTATCTTTGTTGACTTCTTTAAAGCCTTCAACTCAGTCTCCCGACCACGTATATTCAGCCTATTGGCAGCATATGGGATTCCTCAGGAATCCCATATCTACTGCTGATGGTGACTCATATCCTTTCGAGGTCTTATGGGGAGTCCTTCAGGGTGATACACTTGCTCCATTATCATTCGTAATTGTGGTTGATTATGTTCTACACATGTCCTTTGACCATCTTAATAAAGATGGGGTGATGGTAACACCCCTTACTGGCACAAGACGTAGAGGAAATCCAGCAAAGTACCTTACTGATCTAGACTTTGCCGATGACTTAGGGTATTGTCAGAATCACTAGAGGGAGTACAAATGCTCCTCTGCTCATAGTAGCAGGTTGCTTCCCAGTTAAAAACAACTATGTGCATCATATGTGGCTGCATAAATATTTTACACAAATGTGGCATACATCGAAATGAAACAGTCCAGACACATATGCAGTGCATATGTCTAAGCATATATGCTCCAAAAATTATAAACACAGTGGTTGCACGTATGCATGTGCTGTGCATCCCAGCAAACAATGTACGCTGAGACAGTTTATCCAATCACAGGGCGTTCCTAGTGCATGCTGTGATTGAGAGAGAGGGGGTGGGGGTTAGCCTACCTTATCTTATGTCTATGTCTACACCCTACGGCCCTACACTTACTATACTCTATACATACTGTGATCTAATCGCTTGAGTACATATGAAAATATATAATTCATTAAGACTGAGGAGTATCCTATATAACTTTCAGCGACGATCAAAAAATATTACTTCGAATATTAAAATCGATATAATTGATCTTCTTTTCAACTATATTAGATAATTCATAAGTATGAATTTACTAAAAATAGTACATTGTAGAACTGTTTAATATATAATTATAAACCATACATCTATCCAATAATTTAAGTTTTTTGCAATTTAAGTCGGGGGTGGTGGAGGGAGGGGTGGGGAGAAGGGGGGTGGTTGGTGTTTTGCGCTAGTTGAATTTTTGATCGTTTCAATTTTTTATTTATGTTCACAGTATAAAATGCTAAAAAACAGGATATAATGTTTTTTGCTAAAATGTATCCCTTGAGAGGGTTACATTATTTTTTCCTTTGATTGAGTTTAGAAAATATATCATCATCAAAAGAAAATATATCAATATGAAAAGTATTCTAATTGCGAAATGCTTTGTTGATAGGCTTATGTTGTAAATAATTTGAATTATCAAACAATTGTAAAAACGACATTGGGATAGCTTTAATTATGGTAATTTCATTTTAGGTACTCTACTATCGGAATGGACGCAAAACGTAATGTGTCGGCAGGATGTACTGTAGCTATATATTGACGTAGCTATTTCAATATCCACTTTTAGCTATTTCAATACAATATCGACCTTTAGCTATCTCAGTATATTGACGTAGCCGTAGCTATCTCACTATATTGACTTAGCTATCTTAATATATTGACGTACTGTAGCTATCTAAGGCAACTAATGTGATGATTTTCATACGCATAAAAGTGTTTGAGTCAAATAAACACACCGTTAGGTTAAAACGAGAGAAGGCGTGGGAAAATAGAGATATGTACAGAAGAACATAAGCTGTGACTGGCATATGTTTTGCACAAATTCCACACATATTCTCGCCATAAATTTTCTGTCATGTTTACAGTAGCACATGTTAATCTTATGGGTATCTGATATGTTAATGCACAAATTATTGTGTGTCAAAGGCATATGTTTTAAATATATCAATCACAATTACATGAAACTGAGATTTAATGTGTGCCTTTACCACATCCTCTGCTTATTTGCTGAAATTATGTTGCTGCATATATTTTTGTTGGGCATAAGTTTCCCACATGACACATGTAATTCACATATGATACATATTACCATTTTTAACTGGGTTCTTGTCTTGGTCTTTTTGTAAATCTAAGAAGACCAAAATCATGACAGTCAACCTAGACAGCCCTCAAGAATTGTTTGAGGGCATAAACTCTAAGGACGGCTTGCTTGAGCAAGTGGATGACTTCTGCTACTTGGGATCATGAATCAGAAAGTCAGGTGAAGACCTTCGGATACGCAAGGGGAAGGCATGGGAAGCTTTAAATAGTTTGTCCAGGATTTGGAAGTCCCATAGAATAAAACGGAACCTTAAGGTTGGATTATTTATGGCAGTAGTACCGTCAGTACTACTATGATCGGCATGCTGCATTGCAGCTGCATTTTTAAGAATGCTGTGCCGGCTTGTCAACAAAATTGCACCGCCACAACTCCCTATCACCAATGACATTTGCTAGATCATCCGCATCTTTAAGGCCAGTGTCCTTTAAGATGCGTCTCAAGAAAGTCATGGGCTGTCCACCATGCTTATTCACCCCCATGAGGCTGCCAAAGTACAAGATTATGCACTGGCTGGTCCTCACGGCGAAAGCAATGTCCTGCAAAGCGGAGGCGATTTTGTTCTAGTGTCAACTTGGGGGAACCAATGAGACACCTCCAATGTTATATAGTGTCTGGTTGGAGATGTGTGCATTGTACTTGACACAATAAACCCGGCGTAGCATTCTTGTGAATGTGCCATCCAGAGATTTGGTGTCCTCAGCAGTTAGAGCCCAGCATGGACTCCCGTAGTCTCCCAGTATTCTCTGATGACACGGACCTCCCCCCCCCCCAGATTTTTCTACAAATCTGTATCATATTGCTTGAACTTTGAAACACAACTAGTTCCACTCTCCGTATGGTTGACCCCATGAAGTCGGAATTTTCGATTTTGCCTTTAAATTTTTTTTATAGGCGTTTTAAAAAAGTGTCTTTTGCGAAATCGCACCCTCCGTATCGTGGCCATTTTTCGCATTAGTCGTAAAGCTTGCCTTGCAAAGATTCGAAATATGTAACAATATCTGAATTTCGTTGAGAAACAACTGAGATATAGGCGTTCAAAGATTACAAGAAGTATTGTTCGCTGAAGGACATTTATTCTATTCAATAAATACACAATATTCTAGAAAGTGTTATTTATTTTATGAGTTGGTAGGCAACAGCAGAATGCCTATCCAATAGATCTATTGTGTATCTATTCATACTTAAACAAAATGTTCCAGACGATCGTGTATTTATTAAATAGAATAAATGGCCTTCAGTGAACAATAATTCTTGCAATCTTTGAACGCCTATATCTCAGCTATTTCTCAATGAAATTCAGATATTGTTACATATTTCGAATCCTTGCAACGCAAGCTATCTAATGATATGAAAAAATTACGACTAATGCGAAGATTGGCCACGATACGGAGGGTGCGATTTCGCAAAAGACACTTTTTTAAAACGCCTATAAAAAAATTTAAAGGCAAAATCGAAAATTCCGGCTTCATGGTGTCAACCACGGTGAGTGGAACTAGTTGTGTTTCAAAGTTCAAGCAATATGATAAAGATTTGTAGAAAAATTTGGGGGGGTGGGGGGGTCCGTGTCATCAGAAAATGACACTATAGGCCTATTACGGGACATGGTGTATAATGCAGCTGGAAGCAGGACAATTCGGTCCCGGACAATTCGGTCCGGACAATTCGGTCCCGGAAAATTCGGTCCCGGACAATTCGGTCCCATTAATTTTGTGTTTTGGGACCGAATTGTCCGGGACCGAATTGTCTGGGACCAAAATGTCCGGGACCGAATTGTCCGGATACTAACTAGGACAATTCGGTCCCAAAACATACATATTAATGGGACCGAATTGTCCGGAACCGAATTTAATTGGTACTATATAATGGTAAATCTTCTAAAACCTTAATAGATATTACTGTATTATATGGTAGCTACTGTAGTGTTTTTTTACTAGCTAGTATTTTTTTGAGAATAAAAAAAACAACATTTATTAACATTATTGTTAACATTATTATTTATGGTAGCTGCGGTGTTTTTATGGAGCTTGTGAATTATTTACTAGCTAGTAATAGTATGTATTTAAAATGTTTAAAACTGATTTGTTTTATATACTGCGCAAGTATACTGTATGTGTTGTTGGTTGGTTAACAAGCCTAAATTATTATCCTAGATAATAGCTGGATCTCATTCAAGGACACTTTGCTGAATTTAGATTTAAAAAACTGTACCGCCACACGATGTTCAGCTTAAACTGTTATAGGGCCTACAGTAATATCAGTAATTAATATAATCAGCAACAGTTTAGGCCTAATTCTGAAATATCAATGTTTTTACAAGTGTTTTTATAATTTAAAGAAATTGCTAGCTAGTAAAAAAACACTAGCTACACCTTAATAAATAATATATAATAATGTTCTCGAACACTTAACAATAACAAAAATAAAACAAACTGCAGTATTTTTAAAATTTCAAAAACTTCTAGCTAGTAAAAAACACTAGCTACCATAAAAAATAGATCTACTAATGTTCTAGAACATTCACCAATATCAAAAAAGCACTAAAAAGGTGCTATCAGGAACATTCGGTCGCGGACAATTCGGTCCCGGGCAGTTCGGTCCTAGGGCAATTCGGTCCTAGGACAATTCGGTCCCGGACAATTCGGTCGGTCCCATTTATTTCGTGTTTTGGGACCGAATTGTCCGGGACCGAATTGTCCGGGACTGAATTGTCCGGAACCGAATTGTCAGGGACCGAATTGTCCTACATCCAATGCAGCTGCAATGCACCATGCCGACAGTAGTAGCAGTAGTAGTAGTAGTACAGTAGTTAAATCACATAACTTTATCTCCTAGGGAAGGGGGGGCTGCCACCCAGACCGGGCTGTTTATAAGCATGACTTTAAAAACTCTCGGAAAAATTTCCTCAAATTTGTGCCCCTTTTGAATAAACAAACCGATTCATTTCTTGCACCGATATGATGTGAAATTCGTAAAATAAAATTTTAAAATACAGTACAGTAGATGGATATGTAGGCCTATTTTAGGCCTATAATTTAATTATTTAATGGTTTTTATGGATTTCGAGATACTGTAAGTAGAATGTGAGAGTTTCAATTGAGACTAATGGTATTTTCGTCCGGGCGAGCAACGTGGGTGTGCCGCAATAAATAAAAAAGGAATATTTCGAAGTATTGTAGGTTCTACTGTACCTACATCTGCAGTATGACCTTTATAAGTGCTGCACTCTTATTCGTACCGAAAGTTTGGATACACAGATCGACGCAACATAAGTAAAAAAAATGTAAAACAATAAAGTTAAATTAAAATGGAAACGCAGTTTCGCGGTATCATGTTATATGGAATTCAGGTGAACCTTTAAATATTGGTATAATACCACACCACCTGCCGAAGTTACTTTCCTTGGACTACACTATGTAGCATGTTGTAGCCACTCAATCCCACTATGTTCTTTCTAATTAATAAATTTATCAGCGACTGCAGTATTTTATGAATATTTTATATCTTATGAATGAATATTTTATTATTATAGCCGAACCATTCAAGAAAGATATTTTGATGTGAGTAACCACGTATCAAGTTCAGATCAGACTTGCATAGATAATTAATTTGAATAGGCCTACTGTTTAAATAATTTTACAACGACCCCACTTAACAAGAAAGAAGATATATCTAATTAAAGAAAATGTATTCAACCCATAGTTAAATTAGTTCGCCTGGGAAACACGAAATAGGAAAGAAGTATACAAACTTTCTAGAAATTTAAAATGTGCTTATATTTCTAATTTATTTAATTTATAAATAGTTGGTTTTCAACGCTTGAAAAATACATACATATTATATCGAAAGCTAGTGATAAGTGATAAAGTAATGTATTGTTTTCTGAGGCCAATCGGTCTATTTAAAATAATAATTTACAGTATTTATTTATTATTTTATGCTTACAAACATATACCGGGTGTTCCATAATGATCCCCCCCCCCCCTAGTAAAGATACTTCCGATATCGGTGAACATTCAAGTTATATACCATTCGATAGGAAATTTAATTACGGATCTCTGTGCAAAATTTAATGTCATATACCAAGGATTTCGACCGCATTGAATCAATTTCTAAACGCTCCATTTGTTTGTACAATATTTCCATACAAAATTTGTGCTTGAAAATAATAATGTTTTCTTATATGTTATAATTAGTGTATATTACTTAATTACTTACTACTGTATAATTACAGAAGTAAACGGCAAGGAAAATCACAATAATTAATACTGTATTTGAATGGTTACGGGGACGAAGGTAAGGGTCGTGTGCTCAACAACAAATGAATGTTTGAGTAAAGCACAGTTTCTAAATGAAGTCTAAGAACAGTATTTGAGTATCTCCTTATCCCTACTTCTTGAGTAAAGCACAGTTTCTAAATGAAGTCTAAGAACAGTATTTGAGTATCTCCTTATCCCTACTTCTTGAGTAAAGCACAGTTTCTAAATGAAGTCTAAGAACAGTATTTGAGTATCTCCTTATCCCTACTTCTTGAGTAAAGAACAGTTTCTAAATGAAGTCTAAGGTACAGTATTTGAGTATCTCCTTATCCCTACTTATTGAGTAAAGCACAGTTTCTAAATGAAGTCTACGAACAGTATTTGAGTATCTCCTTATCCCTACTTCTTGAGTAAAGCACAGTTTCTAAATGAAGTCTAAGAACAGTATTTGAGTATCTCCTTATCCCTACTTCTTGAGTAAAGCAGAGTTTCTAAATGAAGTCTAAGAACAGTATTTGAGTATCTCCTTATCCCTACTTCTTGAGTAAAGCACAGTTTCTAAATGAAGTCTAAGAACAGTATTTGAGTATCTCCTTATCCCTACTTCTTGAGTAAAGCACAGTTTCTAAATGAAGTCTAAGAACAGTATTTGAGTATCTCCTTATCCCTACTTCTTGAGTAAAGCACAGTTTCTAAATGAAGTCTAAGGTACAGTATTTGAGTATCTCCTTATCCCTACTTCTTGAGTAAAGCACAGTTTCTAAATGAAGTCTACGAACAGTATTTGAGTATCTCCTTATCCCTACTTCTTGAGTAAAGCACAGTTTCTAAATGAAGTCTAAGAACAGTATTTGAGTATCTCCTTATCTCTACTTCTTGAGTAAAGCACAGTTTCTAAATGAAGTCTAAGAACAGTATTTGAGTATCTCCTTATCCCTACTTCTTGAGTAAAGCACAGTTTCTAAATGAAGTCTAAGAACAGTATTTGAGTATCTCCTTATCCCTACTTCTTGAGTAAAGCACAGTTTCTAAATGAAGTCTAAGAACAGTATTTGAGTATCTCCTTATCCCTACTTCTTGAGTAAAGCACAGTTTCTAAATGAAGTCTACGAACAGTATTTGAGTATCTCCTTATCCCTACTTCTTGAGTAAAGCACAGTTTCTAAATGAAGTCTAAGAACAGTATTTGAGTATCTCCTTATCCCTACTTCTTGAGTAAAGCACAGTTTCTAAATGAAGTCTAAGAACAGTATTTGAGTATCTCCTTATCCCTACTTCTTGAGTAAAGCACAGTTTCTAAATGAAGTCTAAGAACAGTATTTGAGTATCTCCTTATCCCTACTTCTTGAGTAAAGCACAGTTTCTAAATGAAGTCTAAGAACAGTATTTGAGTATCTCCTTATCCCTACTTCTTGAGTAAAGCACAGTTTCTAAATGAAGTCTAAGGAACAGTATTTGAGTATCTCCTTATCCCTACTTCTTGAGTAAAGCACAGTTTCTAAATGAAGTCTACGAACAGTATTTGAGTATCTCCTTATCCCTACTTCTTGAGTAAAGCACAGTTTCTAAATGAAGTCTAAGAACAGTATTTGAGTATCTCCTTATCCCTACTTCTTGAGTAAAGCACAGTTTCTAAATGAAGTCTAAGAACAGTATTTGAGTATCTCCTTATCCCTACTTCTTGAGTAAAGCACAGTTTCTAAATGAAGTCTAAGAACAGTATTTGAGTATCTCCTTATCCCTACTTCTTGAGTAAAGCACAGTTTCTAAATGAAGTCTAAGAACAGTATTTGAGTATCTCCTTATCCCTACTTCTTGAGTAAAGCACAGTTTCTAAATGAAGTCTAAGAACAGTATTTGAGTATCTCCTTATCCCTACTTCTTGAGTAAAGCACAGTTTCTAAATGAAGTCTACGAACAGTATTTGAGTATCTCCTTATCCCTACTTCTTGAGTAAAGCACAGTTTCTAAATGAAGTCTAAGAACAGTATTTGAGTATCTCCTTATCCCTACTTCTTGAGTAAAGCACAGTTTCTAAATGAAGTCTAAGAACAGTATTTGAGTATCTCCTTATCCCTACTTCTTGAGTAAAGCACAGTTTCTAAATGAAGTCTAAGAACAGTATTTGAGTATCTCCTTATCCCTACTTCTTGAGTAAAGCACAGTTTCTAAATGAAGTCTAAGAACAGTATTTGAGTATCTCCTTATCCCTACTTCTTGAGTAAAGCACAGTTTCTAAATGAAGTCTAAGAACAGTATTTGAGTATCTCCTTATCCCTACTTCTTGAGTAAAGCACAGTTTCTAAATGAAGTCTAAGAACAGTATTTGAGTATCTCCTTATCCCTACTTCTTGAGTAAAGCACAGTTTCTAAATGAAGTCTAAGAACAGTATTTGAGTATCTCCTTATCCCTACTTCTTGAGTAAAGCACAGTTTCTAAATGAAGTCTAAGAACAGTATTTGAGTATCTCCTTATCCCTACTTCTTGAGTAAAGCACAGTTTCTAAATGAAGTCTAAGAACAGTATTTGAGTATCTCCTTATCCCTACTTCTTGAGTAAAGCACAGTTTCTAAATGAAGTCTAAGAACAGTATTTGAGTATCTCCTTATCCCTACTTCTTGAGTAAAGCACAGTTTCTAAATGAAGTCTAAGAACAGTATTTGAGTATCTCCTTATCCCTACTTCTTGAGTAAAGCACAGTTTCTAAATGAAGTCTAAGAACAGTATTTGAGTATCTCCTTATCCCTACTTCTTGAGTAAAGCACAGTTTCTAAATGAAGTCTAAGAACAGTATTTGAGTATCTCCTTATCCCTACTTCTTGAGTAAAGCACAGTTTCTAAATGAAGTCTAAGAACAGTATTTGAGTATCTCCTTATCCCTACTTCTTGAGTAAAGCACAGTTTCTAAATGAAGTCTAAGAACAGTATTTGAGTATCTCCTTATCCCTACTTCTTGAGTAAAGCACAGTTTCTAAATGAAGTCTAAGAACAGTATTTGAGTATCTCCTTATCCCTACTTCTTGAGTAAAGCACAGTTTCTAAATGAAGTCTAAGAACAGTATTTGAGTATCTCCTTATCCCTACTTCTTGAGTAAAGCACAGTTTCTAAATGAAGTCTAAGAACAGTATTTGAGTATCTCCTTATCCCTACTTCTTGAGTAAAGCACAGTTTCTAAATGAAGTCTAAGAACAGTATTTGAGTATCTCCTTATCCCTACTTCTTGAGTAAAGCACAGTTTCTAAATGAAGTCTAAGAACAGTATTTGAGTATCTCCTTATCCCTACTTCTTGAGTAAAGCACAGTTTCTAAATGAAGTCTAAGAACAGTATTTGAGTATCTCCTTATCCCTACTTCTTGAGTAAAGCACAGTTTCTAAATGAAGTCTAAGAACAGTATTTGAGTATCTCCTTATCCCTACTTCTTGAGTAAAGCACAGTTTCTAAATGAAGTCTAAGAACAGTATTTGAGTATCTCCTTATCCCTACTTCTTGAGTAAAGCACAGTTTCTAAATGAAGTCTAAGAACAGTATTTGAGTATCTCCTTATCCCTACTTCTTGAGTAAAGCACAGTTTCTAAATGAAGTCTAAGAACAGTATTTGAGTATCTCCTTATCCCTACTTCTTGAGTAAAGCACAGTTTCTAAATGAAGTCTAAGAACAGTATTTGAGTATCTCCTTATCCCTACTTCTTGAGTAAAGCACAGTTTCTAAATGAAGTCTAAGAACAGTATTTGAGTATCTCCTTATCCCTACTTCTTGAGTAAAGCACAGTTTCTAAATGAAGTCTAAGAACAGTATTTGAGTATCTCCTTATCCCTACTTCTTGAGTAAAGCACAGTTTCTAAATGAAGTCTAAGAACAGTATTTGAGTATCTCCTTATCCCTACTTCTTGAGTAAAGCACAGTTTCTAAATGAAGTCTAAGAACAGTATTTGAGTATCTCCTTATCCCTACTTCTTGAGTAAAGCACAGTTTCTAAATGAAGTCTAAGAACAGTATTTGAGTATCTCCTTATCCCTACTTCTTGAGTAAAGCACAGTTTCTAAATGAAGTCTAAGAACAGTATTTGAGTATCTCCTTATCCCTACTTCTTGAGTAAAGCACAGTTTCTAAATGAAGTCTAAGAACAGTATTTGAGTATCTCCTTATCCCTACTTCTTGAGTAAAGCACAGTTTCTAAATGAAGTCTAAGAACAGTATTTGAGTATCTCCTTATCCCTACTTCTTGAGTAAAGCACAGTTTCTAAATGAAGTCTAAGAACAGTATTTGAGTATCTCCTTATCCCTACTTCTTGAGTAAAGCACAGTTTCTAAATGAAGTCTAAGAACAGTATTTGAGTATCTCCTTATCCCTACTTCTTGAGTAAAGCACAGTTTCTAAATGAAGTCTAAGAACAGTATTTGAGTATCTCCTTATCCCTACTTCTTGAGTAAAGCACAGTTTCTAAATGAAGTCTAAGAACAGTATTTGAGTATCTCCTTATCCCTACTTCTTGAGTAAAGCACAGTTTCTAAATGAAGTCTAAGAACAGTATTTGAGTATCTCCTTATCCCTACTTCTTGAGTAAAGCACAGTTTCTAAATGAAGTCTAAGAACAGTATTTGAGTATCTCCTTATCCCTACTTCTTGAGTAAAGCACAGTTTCTAAATGAAGTCTAAGAACAGTATTTGAGTATCTCCTTATCCCTACTTCTTGAGTAAAGCACAGTTTCTAAATGAAGTCTAAGAACAGTATTTGAGTATCTCCTTATCCCTACTTCTTGAGTAAAGCACAGTTTCTAAATGAAGTCTAAGAACAGTATTTGAGTATCTCCTTATCCCTACTTCTTGAGTAAAGCACAGTTTCTAAATGAAGTCTAAGAACAGTATTTGAGTATCTCCTTATCCCTACTTCTTGAGTAAAGCACAGTTTCTAAATGAAGTCTAAGAACAGTATTTGAGTATCTCCTTATCCCTAATTCTTGAGTAAAGCACAGTTTCTAAATGAAGTCTAAGAACAGTATTTGAGTATCTCCTTATCCCTACTTCTTGAGTAAAGCACAGTTTCTAAATTAAGTCTAAGAACAGTATTTGAGTATCTCCTTATCCCTACTTCTTGAGTAAAGCACAGTTTCTAAATGAAGTCTAAGGTACAGTATTTGAGTATCTCCTTATCCCAACTTCTTGAGTAAAGCACAGTTTCTAAATGAAGTATAAGAACAGTATTTGAGTATCTCCTTATCCCTACTTCTTGTAACACGTTCGTGGGGCCATCGCGCAGGAAAGACTCAGTTATTAGATACAGATTAAAATTGAGCAATTCTATCCCAAAATCGGTACTTAAGAAATTTAAATAAATAATTCAGAAAATTTAATCAAACTTTTACTTAAAAAAAAACTTTCGCATTGGCAGCTTGGCATCGCATCGATGTCATAGAAGTCCACAGTCAAACTACTCAAAAAATTCAATGCATTCTTCAGTCCTCGGGTCTCGCTCATCGGTTAGTCCAGTTTGCCCGTAGCGCTAGCGCAGTAGCGATACCAAAAGTCGAGGTCGCCAACGACACTGCGACAGACAGAGGCGGTTACAAAAAATAATAACAAAATCAATATACTGTTAATTTCTAATTGATAAATGTTCTAGAACGTCTTAACTATCAAGAACTAGATAAAACATTTGCAAGAATAAATAGTTATTGCTCTACAATAGAGTAATTTTTATAAATTAGCTACCATAATCTAGAAAATGTTCAAATTTAGAAATAGCAAAAACAAGCCAGTATAACAATTTTGCAGGGGGGTGGGGTGTATTGTATACATACAGTATAACACACCGGTACCATTAGAACAGGGTACTGTTCTTCCACCTGTCGAAACTTCCTGACATTTTTTTTACCTGTCATTTTTTAGTGTTTTGTAATATTAATACTTTTTGATATTGGTTAATGTTCTTGAACATTACTAGAAGATATATTTTTTTACGGTAGTTAAAAAAATTAGTTTTAAACATTAATAGCCCCTACTATGTATTACAACATACATGTAGCTATGGTAGTAAAAAATTCATTAACCATAAAAACTACCATAACTAATAATGTAACAAAAAAAAGTAATTTTTTTTTATTTTTTAAATATACGGTACTAGCTAGTAAAAAAAAACACTAGCTACCGTACAAAAGTATCTACTAAGGTTCTAGAACATTCACCATTGTCAAAAAAATAACATTCCAAAACACCAAAAAATAATGGTTAAAAAAATGACAGGGGGTGTCGACAGGTCGAAGTAGTACCGAACAGAATACCATGGGTAAATCTATATTGGAGAGTTGTGGGTTGGGTAGCTGCGTGGGGACAAATATCCACGCAACCATCATGTGCGTGGGCCTGGACAACAGCGGCAAGTCTACGATAGTGAACCAACTGAAAGCGGCGAGCAAGCGTACATCAACATCATTGGTCCCACAAACAATCGGATTGTCTGTGGAAAACATTGTAAATAACGGTTTCGATTTGGAAGTATTCGACATGGCAGGATCCGAGAAATACTTCAAGTTATGGCAAGAGAAATACCGGCTTGTAGACGGTGTGGTCTATGTCGTTGATAGCAGCGATAGCTTACGTTTTCCGATGTCAAGATCCTTGTTCGAGGACATGATAAAAAGCACCGGTTTCAAGAGTGGAATCCCGTTGCTGATTTTATCGAATAAGAAAGATCTACCTAACTCGCAGAGTACCGCCAAAATAACGACGGCTATGAATTTATACGAACTGGCAGCGGGACACCATTGGACGGTATTTGCTACAAACGGATGTACCGGTGACGGTCTGGAAGAGGCTATGAAATGGCTCGCTG
>JAUCBJ010003014.1:0-48557 GCA_032718475.1 Nemertoderma westbladi | reverse complement strand
ATTGAACAACATCCATTTAAATTTCTTTTATATTTAAATTTCCCTCCTACAATAGTTCAGCCAATAATATGACAGTTTCAGAGACAGGTCAGTTTACGTGTCATTTTCATGGTCATAAATAATAATATGAAAATTAATTTTTGTTTTAAGATAAAGAATAATAAATTTTAGGAAAAGTAACGGAATTTCACTTGCAATAAATGTGGTTTGGCTTTGAACCAAGCAATCAAATAAAGTGCGTCTCCAAAAGTCCCCCCTCCCCCGGTATGGATAGGGAGGGTTAAACGGATTAAAATCAAGGAAACGGTTGAAGGTTTTCACTTGCTGACATTTCACCCTCTATCGTTAGACTGGAGAATTGCAGACCGATCACCTTCATCTCAAAGACGCAACATGCTGTACAGTACATGTATGCCAAGATTCAGCTTAAAGAAATTAAAATTAAGGAAATGGGGAAGTATAACTTCCATACATTTCGCCCGCATGCGGGGGACTGGAGCGACTGCACATGGATTAGCCGCCTTGGAATGAGACAGCTACTGGTCCAGTACTTGGCTGCCACGTTTCACTATGAACGGAATAAAAAGAAAGAAATAGAGGGACATCAAATGTTTAGACATCTGTTGAACTGATATGATGGGCCTTGTTTTTTTATTGTTTTTACTAACTACTGTAGTATCCTTCGGTTTATGTTTGTTTTTTTATTCAAATTATAATTCGATAATTTATTTGCTGTGCGAAAATATTGTATACATTGTAAATACTGTATGTTCTTGTTGGTGTTTGGTGGGGGGTGGCAACGACATGCGGTGTATCTATAACTAACAATAAAAAGGTATGTAAGTCAATTAATTGGTTCAGCGCTGGGACTGCAACAACAGGGTCCACTCAGCCTTTCATCCACTGGGGTCGATAATAGCGTCCAACCCTACCTTCAGGAAGCAGCTGTCGGAGGAGGAATTTGCTTGCGTTTTTTTAGGGGACAATTGAAGCATTCAACATTCACTATCTCCATTGCAAAATCTACCTGTTAATTCTCTGATAAATTTTTTTGAACACATGCCTAAAAGCCGTGAATCCCCCCCCCCCCCCCCCCACTCCTCCCTTAGGGGTAAATAGTAATACAAATAAAAATGTCCGGGTTGATACATTCTCCAGCTCAGATGGTACAGTTAGTAAAGCGGTGAACTACCGACGGTATCGGAATGTTTGTTTGACAGTTCGTAAATAAATCTAAATGTTCAATAATTAAATGTTACTGTATGTCCATGTCTGCAATGTGGATTTAACTGCAGTTGTAGACATAAGCTCAGAAATTGAAATATTTGAGCGAAAGATACTGTTGGTACAGGGTGTTCGCATGTAATATTCAAATAATCAAATATTCTCAATATTTTATACGTTTCATTCTTCGAGCAATCTCAAAGGGCTACTTTGAACTACCGTATAGAGTTGTTACCGATACCAGAATTATTTTAGAAAACTATGTTTAATTGATCAGATTGTATCAGATAAGATTGCTCACACGGTTGTACAATATTTCCAATGTCCATAGATGTTAACTTAAAGAAAAAGCGAAGGTTGGATAATTTACCTTATTCCTCAGTTTCTGTAACTCTTCACCAATGTCTTCAATAGGTTCATCAGAATCTTCAGTTGTCATTGTAGGAGAAGCTATCTCCACATCTTCTTGTATTCTTACTTTTTTCTTGCTTCCTTCGCATGCTGAAGATTGCCCAATTATATAAGCCATCACGTGGTTTCGTAATTAATATCAAAATTGATAAATTTCGAAAGATGTTCTTAAAAATTAACTATTTATAAATTTCGCAAGATGTTCTTAAAAATTAACTATTTATATCAAATTGATAAAAGTTATCACTTTATAGGCAAACAGTACGATTCGGTTTATTCGTCGAGCGCAGCGAGTCAAGTTAAATACAGTTTACGAGTACTGTACAGTATGTTATTTTATTCAACAATTGAAACATTTCTTTCCGACTTTCCGATGAGGTATTGTTTAATATAATATCAATTAAATATAAATATAGATATATTTCATTGGGAAAAAATTAAACTTTGCATTAAATTAAATAAGTAATGAAATTCACTTAATACATAATAAAGTCCACATTTTATGTTAATGGGATTTCCTGCCATACTGAATGTATAGTGTAGTATCAGTAGTTGTTTGTAACGGACCTGGAACTGGAAGTAGATCTCGATGATTGGAGTTCCAGATGTGAACGTAATAAAAGTGTGAGCGGGCATAAAAGTCCCACCTTTTTTCACGCTGTTGAAACTGACAGAGGGAAGAAATGTTTAAATTTTTGAATAAAATGTTGTTTCCTTTTTCAATTAATTGCCAGGACTTGTAAATATGTACCTTTTTATATTTGTGTGGCATTAATTATTAACGCAACGAGCTTTTATGGTTGTCATGATATCCTTTGACTAATGAAACCAATTAAATTTACACATCAGGAACAATATGCTAAAGTCGGGTGGATATGGGATTTACCCATTCGACACCGATAGTTATGTTAGGCAGTCGTTTTTCTGGGCGTTCACTCTTCAGTTACTGTATCCTGTAAATTCAAATATATAATATAATATAAATTATATTACATTATATATAATATATAATAATAGATATAGTAGAGATTTACCAATTTCCAAAACAAAGGTGTATATTAATATAGATTATAATGGAAATTATCGGCCGCATGGCACGGTCTTCATCAGCCAAAATAAAACTACAACCTTTTAGTTTTACTTTGGCTGATAATTTTAGTAATATAATAATAATATTTTAAAATTATTTAAATAATAATTTTAGTTAATAATTTTAATTAATTTTTTTAATCTATATTAATATACACCGTTGTTTTGAAAAAGTGGTGAATATAATTTAATCGGTAAAATGAATGAGTACCCGTTTCCTATGGGGAATTGGTAAATGTCTGTTTCTTAAGGCCTGTTTACACGTGGCAACTTTTAGAGCAACTTTCTCGGCAACTTGTAGAGCAACCCAGGTTGCCGATCAAGTTGCTCCATGTAAACACTTAAAAATGTTCCTGTAAAAGTTGCTCAACTTTTCGCCCATGTGAAGAATACCAGGATTTCACTTTTCGGTCGATTTTTTAATGGAATTTTATATATGAAGATTTTTTATTTTTTTTAATTTATCTTTATTAAGTGTTTTATAGCGCTTATTTCTGTCTTATAACCTGTACATATACTAATTCGTTTATTGTTTTGGTTAGATTCAGCCCTTTTCTAACCTGTGGTTTTGGTGAAAACCTGGTATTCTTCACATGGGGGTAACTGCAAAGTGAAATAAAACGGCAGAAAGTCTGGTATTCTTCACATGGGCACAACTTTTTCGGCAACTTGAAGGAATTTGCGTTGGTGAATTAAAGCGGGATAATCAAATTAAATTATCAAAAACTAGCTAGTTGATAAAATTACCCACTATTTTACAGTCAAATTAGCCAATTTATTAAGTGAGTTTTTGGTCGAACAAAAAGTCGCTTAAATAAAAACAAAGAAGTAATAAGTGGCACAATTCAGCCACTCCATGGAATACAGTCTGTGAATAATACACAAGTAGCTGCAGTACAATATTATATTCAAATATATGCATCTTAAATGACGCAATTCGACCATTTTAATTGACAGTCGGGTAATAATGATTCTCTTAGCAAATAATAAATAAATATAACAATTATTCGCAAAATTATTACAAATTTATAAAAATCAAATACTGTAGTCTCATATGCAAATCGATACATTTACAGTTCATAAAGGAATCTACAATGTAACCTCGGCCACAAACTGACTATAATAATACATAACTGATAATTTACATGCCTGCTTATTTAGCAAACTTGTCTTATGATTGTAACAACAACGTTTTCTGTCTACAATAAGGAACGACTGTGGATTGCCCATTCATTTGTAGTCGATTTATTTATTAAACAAATAAATATTCCAATATCCACCGCACATTGAATTATTAGAAATTATAATCTCTTAATGATAAGTTCAGTTGCTAGTGAGATCGCTGTTCGGGTTATGAATTTATATTTCACGGCTTGTAGGTTATATGATACTCTTATATTCTGAAGGAGCTTAAACCAGCAGGTTGATGACAAACAATGCTGAGCAATCAGCCCAGGCACGGCAATCAATAAACCTGCTCACTGACTGCGACTTGGAGGAAAAGCCAACCAACCACCAAGGTAAAGATTGAATCTCCAGCTGAACGTCTCAATAATGTTTTGAAGACCCACTTTGAGAAGTTTCTAAACAATTACAGGGTATTTATTACCTGATTACTTTGAGGTAAATCGTGTATCTGAGTCTGCGCTCACAGGTGATATCCCCATGGGTGACATCTCTATTGCTGAAATTAAGCATAAAAACATCAGAACCAATCAAGAAAATAAATAAGTTGTTCCCTGCCCCAAAGAAGGGAAACCCAAGAACCTATGGATCTTTTCATGGAATCTCGATTGCTGCAAAGGGTAAACTGGAATAACAGCCACTGGAAAAACAGCCACTGGGTTTGCTGGAAAAACAGCCAGTCAAAGTTACAAAGTTGTTTAATTTTGCTGGAAAAACAGCCACTGTGAAAACTGGAATAACAGCCACTGGAAAAACAGCCAGTGGGTTTGCTCGAAAAACAGCCATTCAAAATTACCGCTCATATAATTATGTGTGTTCATTACATATAATTATGTGTGTTCATTAATTATTATCTGTAACAGGGTTTACAGTACCTACTGTATACTTGATGCCACTGTTGCTACTACTGTACCTACTACAGTGTAATATATATTAACGAAATCGTTAGAGCCGTTTTTAAGCTATTTTGCTTGAAATATTATTACTATTACAACTTTTTACAGAAAGTAACCTCCGGTTCCTAATAAAATATATGTAAAATGTAGTATTGTGTGCTGACCAAGGCGTCCTAAATAATGGAACTTACCTACAGCAGTACAGTACCTGCTCTGTCTAGGCCGCCTCTGAGCATTATGCATTACTGCTAGCAGTACCCGTATTCGTACAATCTATACTGTATTCAAGATGACCACGTACAAAACAACAAAGAAAAGGAGTGTTTCGAGCATAACGGGTATTCATACCGTTTGTGCAATCCTAGTGCTCCTGTGAATCTTGTGTCATTGAACAAATCTTGGCGTTGTCGCCAAACCGGTTGCAAGGGTCGATTGTGGACTGACGATCAGAACAATTATCGCGAAATTCGGAGTGAGCACGGCGAAAACTGTGCGCCTCAACCCGAGCGTCGATTAGTTGAAAAAACGCGATGTGTAATAAAAGATCAAGTAAAGAAGACTTTTCGGCCAATGCCGAAAAGGCATTTACCGTGAAAACGCAGCTGTATTATCGGCTAATCCAGTGGCTGCTGGGCAGCTTCCTGCTTTGCGTCGCATGGAATCAAGTTTGTACAAAGCTAGAAAGAGTCAGTTTCCTCACGTTCCTCAAACATTGGAAGAGTTTGCAACTGCGATCAACAAACCTCCCGATGATCCCGAATCCTTCCCTGACCAGCTTCGACGCACAATCTCTGGACATCAGTTCCTTTTCTACTGTAGCGATACTGCTGATATTGTGATTTACATGACCGATGGGTGTTTCCGTCGTTTGTGCGCGGCCACAGATGTAGCTATGGACGGAACATTTAAAATAGTTCCTGAGTTGTGGCAGCAACTGTTCACTATTCATGCATTTAATGGTGACAGGTGCCAGCCGATGGTGTACATTCTCATGATGCACAAGGATCGCAAATCATACGTCAGAATTTTACGCATTCTAAAAGATCATGCAGCAGAAATACAACTGCAGTTCAATCCAGCGAGAATATCATTTGACTTTGAAACTGGACTTATTCCTGCTCTGCTTGCAGAGTTACCAGCTTCCCAAATCTGCGGATGCCACTTCCATGTGTCAGGCTATTTACCGTAAGATACAGGAACTCGGTTTGGCAGTCGCATATGCCGACCCCGACCAGAATGTACCTGTTCGTTTGGTTGTTCACTGCTTGATGGCCGTTGTCTTTCTGCCACCACAAGACATTGACGCTGGCTTTCAGCAACTCATCGAGTTTGCTCCGCCCATCATATTCGACCAACTGTTCCAGTATTTCGAAGGTCAGTGGCTAAACAATGAGTATGCACGTATGCATGGCCGCAGACGGCGCACAAACAATAATGTAGAAGGATGGCATTCTGCTATGACCAAGGCTATCGCAAAGAATCATCCAAATTCCTATGAGTTTCTTTCATTTATTCGTCTGGAGCAAGGCCGGGTGGAGACGGAGTTGCAGCAGATTCAACAAGGACAGCAGGTGAATCGCCGAAATGCGAAATACGAAAAAATCAATCGTGCTATTACTGTCCTCACGCAGCGCTATGCTGATGTGCCTGATTTCATTGCCCTGGATTTCTGCCGCCAAATGTCCGTTCTATTCAGTAACCCTCTCAATATTGCTTTGTAACTGAAATCCAGTACCGGGTATTGCAAACTGTAACTGTAAATGCAATTAACATGGATTTAAAACTAATAATAGTTGGTCTTATTCTTAAAACTGTTTGGCTTTTCGGAATATACAGTTATTCGGAATATACGGAATATACAGTAATATTAATAATGGTAGCTGTTCAATAATGAATAATATTATGATGAATGGTAATAATGAATAATGAGCTGTTTATAATGATAATAACTGTTTTGTGAGAGCTAATCAAAGTGGCTGTTTTTCCAGCATAATTGGCAGTGGCTGTTTTTCCAGCATAATTGGCAGTGGCTGTTTTTCCAGCATAAGTGGCAGTGGCTGTTATTCCAGTTTTGATTCATTTTGACATTGGCTGTTATTCCAGTGGCTGTTTTTCCAGTAAACCGCTGCAAAGCTATACAATAGAATTGCACCAGTTATTTTTTGGAACAGTAAATGTTAACTGTCTAGACTGACCAATATAACTTGTTTTTTCTTGGCAGTGTTCAGAGTGAATTATGTATTTTACTGAATATTGGCTTTGTTATTTTGTAATGGTATGAATAATATAGCGGAATGAATAATGCTGGTTTTAACATGACAATATAATTACAGCAATGATTATACTATAAACAAACCTATTGTGTGAGGATGAGGGAAATAAAATAAAATATTGAGGGTCTCTAGCTGGTTTATTATATTAATTATTATTGTTTATTATTATTGTAATAAAATTATTATTTTATTATTATTTATTATACGGTAGAGACACATGTATACGGTAGTACACGGAGTATACGGTAGAGGCATATGTTACCTAATCCAATTATACCATTCAGTATGTAGACACATTACCTTCCTGGGATCTACCTATCAGCTTTTCCCAATTCAACCTTATATTTGTACTTTAGATTGACAGCTTGTAACTGTGTATTTTCTTGTGCTCTGTGTAAAAATCTATATGTCAAAACCATGGCATAAAAAATATTAATTTCTACACTCCACCACAACCTATCTATCCAAAACCATCTGTAACTTGAAAAGTAAGATAAGATAAGGATAAACGAGTTTCCGATTCAGATACATTTGAGAATAGAATCGGCCAAAAAAATTCAGTTTTTGTAGTTGTAAGGGACCGATTCCCCCCGTGGTAATAGGTTAAACCGGCGCAATAAGTACATTAGTGTGGATATTGTTTTGCTAAATAAGGATAAAGCAGGTTTCATGTACCATTTCCTGTCTCAAATACCGACCTAGGCCATGTTATATTTTGTTCAATTGGATCATTTCTCAAGCGTTAATAAAAGCAATCCCAAGGGCATGTGATACAATACTCTTACAGATAAATATACTTCATTAAAGAACGGTTTTAATGGGCACTAGCCTTGCAAATAGGTAGGATTTCGCTTTCTATAATTATGCTAGTCCCTTCCAGCATTGTTTCCTGAGCTATATAAGTCAGCAAAACGGTACCTTGTTGCGAGAACCTAAAGTTGCTTGTTGGGTTTCCTCCATCGAGAAGTTAGCAGTCATGGCCCAGTGCAATGAGGGTTTCCTCATTCGCCCATAACACTAATAATAAATTATAAATATACCGATCGCATTTCTCTATGGATGTAACTGTCCTACCTAAATTATTAGCTGGATTGTATAATTAATCATTGTGGTTTAATTATACACACTAATTATACAATTAATTATTAATGGTTAATATAAACTAACCTTTCATTGTAGCGAGTGGTTAAAGACGGTCAAGTATGGTGGGATGAGCACAGTGGCAGCATGTGATGATATTGACAGATGGGTGGCCATGAGGAGGTAAATTGCGGACAGACAAGGTATGAGATAGTATTTCCAGGTCTATCTTTTACCTGAGCCGCTAGCTGAAGGGTTAGAGCGTTAAACCTCCAACCTGGAGGTCATCAGTTCAATCCGACTTTGCAAAAGTTGAGCCCAACAAAAAATTATAAGAAAAATGAACACATCTCCAATCAGACTCTGTACAACATTGGAGGTGTTTCATTAGTCTCCCCTAGCTTGAAACTTAAATGGAGCACCCTCCGCTTTGCAGAAGATTGCTTTTGCGCTTAGGACCAACCAGTGCAAAATCTTGTTCTCCAAAGGCTTCACGCAGTGAATAAAAATGGTGGACAGCCCATGACTTTCTTGAGACGCCTCTTAACCTTATCTGGCCCGGGCTATTTAACAACGTAATTGGCCCGGGCGTCATTTTAGATATTTTTTAGATCTTGGCACCTAAATGTTGATGGTATATGGGTTTTCGAGGTTGCTAATCATGATAAAACTAGTTATAAATCTTTTTGCTAATGCAAACAATGTTTTGGTGCCCTTCTGGTGCCCCAGAACGAAAAGTACAAGTAGCACAAATTATAAACTGTTAAATTTTGACTTTGATTTTGTAATTCTGAAGCTATAATGGTTTCCAAGGTCGCTGATCGCGATACAACTCGTTAAAAATCATTCGTGGTAACGCAATTATCATTTTTGGTGCTTGGCTGAAAAATTTCAAACGGCAAAAATCTAATTTGGTTGGATAATACGACATTTGTGTTATATTCGTGATCAGCGTCCCAGAAAACCCATAATGTCTAAAAATCTGGTTGATTTGGTAATGATTTTCGATTATCAAATTTGTGCTACTTGTATTTTTTGTATGTTACATTGATGCATATTCAAAAACGCCCTAATCAACAATGTACGATATATTTCAGTGTCATATTCGTGACAAGCATCCCAAAAAACCTATGTGGTCATAAAAATCAATTTGATTGATTGTCATTATCATATTTGCACTCACTACTTGTTTTTTTTCGTGCCCCAGAGGGCACATTCCTAATTCTAATTTACCCCAATTTTTGTCGAATGTTATATTTGAAGTCAATAATCGTGATCAGTGCCCAAAAAAAGTGTGTGTAGGGTTCGGCACTCCCTTTGGAAGGCAATGGCGCCAGCCAAGACTACCTTTATGCAGTCGCCTTGGTTGGCGCCAAGGGTAAAGTTACAGTTCCATCACTTGACATGTCCGGAGAGAGAACTAATCACTGAAAAACATATTTTATGGTGTTAAATTTTTCAGGAATGATTCAGCACAGCTTACTCGATTAACAAGGACATTTGTAGCTGTATAATTTTACTATTAATAAATTAAGTCGATTAATGTAAGTTTAGGTAATCGTTGACGACGTTATACGATGCTGTCTGTGCCTTTTCGGAGACGTTTCAGTAATGGCAATGCCCATGAACGTTTCTCTCGCACGCTATGACAGGCCAACTACACACTCTAAAATTTTCAATAATGTATGACTGATGGCTGCACGAATGTCCCTATGCCATTGTGTTAATGTATTATAACAGTCAATTTAGTGGCGTTAGGCGCAGGGTGATCGTTAATAATGTTAAAACTCTGGAAATATACTAAAGGCATGAATCATATCTAAGTACAAATATTAATTTATATATTGTATACTGGGTGTCATGTGGTCATAGTAACATAAAAATAGTAGGCCTACAATATTCCCAATTATGTAAAAAAAAAATATAGTAACCGGTATCTAATTACTTTCCTTTACTATAAATAGACAATTAATTCAGTTACTGTAGGTTATAATACAATTAGGGTGTAATGCCAAGATAAATAATAAATTGAATACCATATATCATCTTCAGAACAAACTATATCGTTAACTTTTAGTTCCTGGGTATTGAATGCCAAATCATTCCCCTGTGATAGTCTTCCTTATAATATTAAACATTTATAATTGTTCTAATCAGTAGTTAATTAAAAATAAGGCCTAATTGAAAATAACTGTTCACACTTGTGTATAGTATGTATAATATGTATGGTTTCGTTATTATGTTAATTATCATGCAAGATTTTGGTGTAGATGTCACCGTACTAGTTATAGGATAGTTTACTATATGTACCATTAGAGGGTTTGCTCTACAGTTGGCATATGTCCCTCCTACTGTATTGGTGACAACTGCACTACCACGTGTATTTTTATTTTTGGTCTCCTACTGTTTATATTATTATTATTAGGGTTTACATAATTATTTTGGTCAAATATAATATGGTCATTAATATTCGTTGCCTTACCTTTATTAACAACCTGGGTTAATCTTCCCTGTGCCAGTTAATATATTGCTGTCTCCACCTAAACCTGTTAGGTAATTATCCCTATGTAATAAAGTACCTTTTCTCTCTTTAGGTCTCACTACTGGTTGTTCAATGGGGTTAGTGGTTGTTGTACGTTTCATTTTGTTAGGGTTGACATGGTAATTACCTCCCTACTATTGGGATCGGAAATAAATGAATACCAGCTGCATCAGTTTATTAATGGTCGACATACAGAACAGCATATCAAACAATAATAAGAACCAACAGACCAACGAACACACCCACCACCTTACAGCACATCAGTACAGCAGTACAGTAGGTACCGGTAACGGCTACTGTACCTACAGACCTAGAAGATAGGAAAGACTGAATACCAGAATACCAGAAGAGGACCGGTAGGTAAAAGACCAGTAGGTTGGATCTAACCACCACCAAGCCAGGGTCTACTAGAGCCCTAACAATACATAATCTAACATCTCCCCCAAGAACAATGTAGGAGACATTTGTACTGAAAAAAAAAATCCAACCACCACCAATAAGTCAGTTCATTGAACTCCGAATCTTGCTGGTTGCTTGTGAGTTCTCGAACTGCGCCTGGGAAGATCATCAGCGAACTGTACCTGTTTTTGAGGCGTTATGTCACGAAGAGGAGAGTCATCTGGGATGGAACGTAGATAACGACGATTTCTCCAATACACCCGACCATTGTCTAGTTCTATCCGGTAATCTCGCCTAGTACCACGGGAAAGGACGATACCAGATTTGTTCCATAGTTTGGAATGTGCACTCTGGATGCAAACTCGGGAACCAATAGGAATCGGGGTTAAGTCGTGAGCATGATCATTATAATATGATTCAGTTGCTGAAGACGTTGAAGGACCAGGGATAGGGAATGAATCACCTGCCAGTGTGGACGAATGAGCTGGTATAGTAGAACGGAGGGATGTACCGAACAACAGTTGAGCTGGAGACATACCATGTTCTTTAGGAGTATTTCTCCATTCCAGCAAACCACGAACAAAGCAAGTAGAGTTTAGATCTCCTTTGACATCTAACTTTTTTATCAATGATTTCATGGCCTTTACAGCCCCCTCTGCATGGCCATTAGACTGAGGATACTCAGGAGTAGAATACTCAGGGATGATATTCCATTCGGATAAGAAATCATGATAACGTGCTGAATTAAATTGTGTACCACCATCAGAACGAAGGCGTTTTGGAATACCGAAATCTTTGAACCATCCTCGAAGAGCTGAAATAACTTGAGAGCTGGAAGGATCGGCACGCCAAGAATGAACGCATGGCCACCCAGAATATCTATCGACATAAACCAGGTATGACCAGGTGCTGAAGTAGAAAAGATCAGCAGAGCAATCCTCCATTGGAAGACATGGATGAGGGTCGCTTTGGAGAGACTCTTTAGGTAAACTTGGTTGATAAAGTTGACACTGGGGACAAGAATTGACTATGTTTGTAATATCGCTATTGATACCAGGCCAGAATACAGTTTGCCTAGCTCTCCTCTTAGAACGTTCAATGCCCTGATGAGCATCATGAAGGTGCTTCAGGACATTCTTGCGGAGGGAAGATGGAATTACAATCCGGGAACCTAATAAAAGAAGATTATCTTCACAAGATAACTGATGTCGCACATTCCAGAATGGGCGTATGTGCACAGAACATTGTGTGGATGTTGAGGGAAATCCAGAAATAACAGCATCCACCAAAGCCATGTAAGAAATATCATCCTTTGCAGATGATCGGATAGACTCAATATATGAATCCTTGAGATGACTTGGAGCATCAGAAACAACAATTGAGGTAGACACGTGACGAATGACTGCGGAAACATGGTCATTGACATCTGTATCACAAAGAATATCCTCTGGAGTAGGATCCGAAACAGGGGCACGGGAAAGTGCATCTGGAATCGAATCGATATCGGAAGTGATATCGGAAGTGATATCGGAAGTGATATCAGAAGTGATATCGGAAGTGATATCAGAAGTGATATCGGAAGTGATATCGGAAGTGATATTGGAAGTGATATCGGAAGTGATATCGGAAGTGATATCGGAAATGATATCAGAAGTGATATCAGAAGTGATATCGGAAGTGATATCGGAAGTGATATCAGAAGTGATATCAGAAGTGATATCGGAAGTGATATCGGAAGTGATATCGGAAGGATGGACCCAATCAGTTGGTTCGTTATCCAGAACTGGACAAATAATACCTTGTTCAACCATTTTCTCTAAGCGAGCTTTAGCCCAGTCTCTAATGGCTAAAGGAAGTTGCCTGGCTGTATGAATAGCATATGGTTGGGCATCATCTTTTAATGAAATGGTCATGGGTGGGCCATTCATTGGACGAAGTTTGTCATCTTGGTCAAAAACATCAGAATAAGCTTTTATGAGTTTCTGCTTAACAGTATCCCATTCTGAAGGAGAAGGTTCATCAGAAAGATGGAAGTCAACCTTGAATGATGTTGTTGGAATTGAGTTTTTAATACCAATAGGTGACATATTAGAAGAATTAGAAGAAGCAACAGACTGAATTTCTGCCACTGGTTCTGGATATGAACTTGAAATAATTCCTAGGTTTTGACAAGTATACCATGCCAAAAGAATTCCATCGACTTCTTCACAAATGCAGATGAGCTCATCAGTTGAATATTCACCATAGGAAATTGTGGTGTGGAGGAGACCAATGCATGAAAGAAGACTACCATTAGCAGCAGAAAGATCATCATGGTCTGGTGGAAGTAGATTTTCTTTGTCAATAGAAAGGGCCTGAAGAAAATCTAAGCCAGCAACAGTGGCCTCAGCACCAGTATCTGGAGTTGCTTTGAGAGAACCGAATAAATGTCCTGTTGCGATATGACAGAAGTTCAGAAATACTTTCGGAGCTTGTCGATTATGGCTTCCAACCAAATTGAGGGTGATGCGGCTAATGGGTTTTGTCTTAGGTTTTGAAGATGAATTCGAATTATTTTGTTTAGACCGACAAACATTGGCAAAGTGGCCTTCCTTGCCACAATAAGAACAATCTTTGTTCCTTGCTGGACAGTCAGCGCGTTTATGGTCTGTTTTACCACAACCATAACAAACTATAGGGCCAGTAGTTGAAGAATTGTTTCTGGATTTGGATTTAGAAGAATTATTGCGTCTGGAATTATAAGGCTTTTTGTTGTGAAAACGAGATTGTCGAGAAGCTTGGTTGATTGAAGGGTTTTTTAAATCCTGAACTCCAGCTTGGGCTGATTCCTCAGACCTACAAAGATTTACAGCATCTTCAAGCGAAGGAAATGGAGTCAATGCAAGAAGTTTAGATCTGGTGTCCTCGCAAGAAATACCAGACATAATTCGAGTAGTCAACCGCCGATCGAAACAATGACGACATAGATCAGCATCTCGAGCAAGATCTTTAATAGCAACCAGGTAGCTATCAAAATTTTCACTTTGACGTTGTTTCCTATTATCAAACTGAACACAATCAAGGGCTATATTCCGTTTACCACGAAAATAACTTTGAATACAATCTATTAACATCTGAACTGTTAAAGAATTATCATGTGTGTCAGGAGGAATGTCAATAACTTGTTCCAGTGTAGAGCGCATACCTATAGAAAGGTAACTCCTGAAAATACAGATTTGCCTATCCCTAGCCATTCTATCCATCTGAAATGCAGAATAATAATCCGCCCAAACCGACTTCCAAGTTTCAAATTTTGCTAAACTGAAATCCGGTTCTAAAGCAATTGGTGCTTTAATTTGAAGATTACGAGGGGTTGAGTCAGCCTGATGAACTACAGGTTGATGTGGTTGACCAAGTAATTGTTGAAATTGATGGGCATTTTGGGCTTGGGATTGTGCTAAGGAATCAGCCAAATCGCGTTGTGATTTAACTAAAGCATGTAGAAGAGCTGAGGTGGGATCAGGATTACCACGACCAGCCAACTGTTCTCTTAAAACCTCCAGTTCGGTTTCGACTTCAGCTTTAGTAGGCATATCTGACTGTTGAATATTAGAGAAATTTCAGGAAATTAAATATCCGAAAAAATTTGCAAAATCCGAAAAGAAAAATTTTTGCAAAAATGTGCAAAACTTTTGCACGCAAATCAGCCAAAATCTGTAGTTATCGAATACTGGCAGACTGGAATACCGCCTGACTGCTGAATGTGAATAGGTACCGGTAGTTTCTAATTAGGCTAGCGGGCGTCGCTGCCTACCCCTCACGGCCCCCGGACAGTGCAAGGTCCTCAGCGCCGATGTACCGTCGTCGCTGTGTTTTTCGCCAACGATGTAGCTACACAACGACAACGATAACCGCGAGCCACTCCACTGTCCGTCCCAAGGGCTTAGTTTAGAAGAGTACTGGAGTAGGTACACCACCGGAAGTATAGGTAGGTAGCTAGGCCTAGATCAGAATCAGTAGAGGCGACCGGTAGAATAATATTGAATTATCTGACCTGCTGAATGCGCTGGAATGTCCACCATTTGAATAGGGTTGTAGGAACATCAAGTACATCACTGCGCCATATTGGGATCGGAAATAAATGAATACCAGCTGCATCAGTTTATTAATGGTCGACATACAGAACAGCATATCAAACAATAATAAGAACCAACAGACCAACGAACACACCCACCACCTTACAGCACATCAGTACAGCAGTACAGTAGGTACCGGTAACGGCTACTGTACCTACAGACCTAGAAGATAGGAAAGACTGAATACCAGAATACCAGAAGAGGACCGGTAGGTAAAAGACCAGTAGGTTGGATCTAACCACCACCAAGCCAGGGTCTACTAGAGCCCTAACAATACATAATCTAACACCTACATGTTGGCTCCTCCCGTTCTAAACGCCCCGCATCTGAGTGCAGATCCTGTAATGCTAATAATTATTTCTGTTCTTTCAAAATTGGCAGTTTCGCATACTCTTCCTCATCCTCGTTAATCTTCTTGTCTCGCATTATTTTTGCCCCTCTCTCCATTTCCCTTCTTAATTCTGCTTCATCTCTCTCTTTAATTTCTCTCTGCTCTCGCTCATACTCAGTCTATTCTCTCTTGCTCGTGTCTCCCAAATCGTTCTTGTTCCTCTCTCTTTTGCTCGCGTTTCTGACATTGTTCCTGTTCCTCTCACTCACGTTTATGTTCCTCTCACTCTCTTTTCTGGTAACACTCCTCTCTCTGGCCTATGAGCTTTCTCTCTATCCTGTTTCTCCTGCTCGCACACTAAATTTCTTGCCGCTAACTCCTCCCTTTTATGCCTTAACCTCTCGTTTCTCATTTTAATTTCTTGCACTTCTATGGATGTATTTTTCTGGGCTATAACCGAGGATGTTACTGACTCACAGACACTCGGCTCACTCTCATCCGCATTGCTGATGGAATCCTCAGGATTGAATCCCCCGGATTCCACCTCTGTACAGCTGCGTATCAACAGACCTCCTACTGTAAACTTTAGGTAGAGTTCAGCTTTACTTATCTTACCTGTAATGTATTGTCTCACGGCTGAGATTTTATGTGGTTAGCTTATATAAATGGTAGTTTATTTTACTCAAATATCTACTTATCTCTCCTAGTTCCATTGATTGAGAGCTCCCAAACATCTCGTCTATGTTTTCGAATGTTGTCGAAGTCAAAGACAACATCTTTGCTTTGATTGTAGTCAATCATTGATTGTCGCTGTAGTTGATCATTGATCGTCGCTGTAGTCGATCATTGATAGTCGCTGTAGTCGATCATCAATCATCCATTAAATATCATGGTAAGGCAACTCCTCCAGGTCATAGTGGGATATCTTTCGTCAGGTGTGTGAGATAATCGAAAGACCCTTATACGATCCCTTAGGTGCACTCTAGTAAAATGCTGACCTCCCTTCCCATATGACTTGCGCTTTCGCTCAGGCAACCTGCTGTTTGTCAACCAGTGGACTGTCAGACTGTGGGATATGGAGTAGACCTAGGAATCACTGTAACAAATAAGAGGGTTCAGTTTGACTTGAATTATAATGGCATTTACTAGATAATAGCTAATATCTCTCACCAATAATAGCTATTGCATGTATGGTACTAAGAAGCCTAATACCAATAACACAATAATATACAACAGTAAAGTAATATAGGAGAGTTATAGGAAAGGTAACATTTAATGTAGAAATGCACCTAAGGAATGAAGTTCTTAATTAGAAACACATTATTATATACAACGCAATATTGACAATAATCACTGCTAACATCTGACTAATCTCTAATAATAATCCAAATAACACCTTCACCTGTTATACACCAAAATGTTAGCTACCCTCTCACAGCCATGAGTAGTCCCTGTAAAACCCCCCAATCTATTAATAGTCCCTTTCATTGTTATAAGCAATCGGTTACATTGCCTTACCTTACCTTACATTACCTTACTGTATTATACCTCCTACAGTACTTATTGCATTATTGTTTGGTTTGTTGATACGCAATATCTAATAGTGGGTTTTGGGCTTCAATATGCGTTCTCACCTTTCTTCATGATTTTATTAATCATGTTACACCACTCACTAATCACTCTGTAGCCAATGATTATGGCCTGGCCAGGCAGATGGTGATCTACCAATGGCTGGTCAAGAGTAGAGTGTTCTCATGTCCACTATGAGTGCACTTCACTGCGACCTGCACCTGGCAGCAGGGGTACAGGGCATGACCCAGCAGATGAGCTGCACAGCCAATGGTGGGTCATGTGCGCCAGAGTAGATATGGGTGATGGGCCTCATATCTGACTCCACTGCGACACCCACCCTGTGGAATGGCAAACCAGGGTGTGGTATTTGCCCCGAGAGCTGACTCGGCAAAAAAGCACCCCCAACCCCCACTATGGATTACATTAGTAATGCGGAGGTCCAGCCACTAGAGGCCAGTGGAATGACTGGACACAATCGGCCTCACAGGTGTCAGTTATCTCCTGACCGGCTGCCTGTCTCACCCCCTACTGGAGAGAGAGCGGCAAACAATTCTTTGAGTCCCTTTCCTGAGTACCTTTCTGGCCCAAACCCTGGGTCACCAGGGAGACAAGATTGTGAGGGGGAGAGGAATTCTGGAGTTGGAGGCTACTCTCATGTTCCACCCCGACCAACAAAGCCATTGGTGAATCTGAGGTAAGTCACTAGACTAGCCTCAGTAAACACCCTAACACTCGGGTCCCCAATGCGACAAGGTGAGCTGACTGCCTTGGCAGATAAGCTTTATCTTAGTGCAGTGGGTGTTCAAGAGCACCAAATGCAGACTGGACACACTGATAAGGTTCTGATTAAGGACATGGGGGGCGGTTGGCGACACGCCCTCGCTTCTGCAGATGATAGTGGCAATGATGGAATTGGTCTATTGATGAATCCAACTGCACATGCAGCATTGGACTAAATAGACCAAATCTCTAACCGCATCATCCGTTACCACTTCTCATGTTCTGGAAGACTGGCTAAGAAGTTTCCTAAGGTGGTTCTGATTGTGTGCTACTCTCCAACTAGTGTTGCCCCTGTAGAAGAGGTGGGAAATTTCTACCACAATCTACAAGCAGCTACTGATGGAGTGGATCAGCATGCATTCTTTACATTCCTGGGAGACTTTAATGCAAGTCTGCATCAATCACCTACATCGCCCTAGGTCTATAGCAATAGTGTTAACCGAAATTCCGTCCATTTTCAGGATTTTATCTCTGGAAATGGATTGTTTTCGGTTGGAACCCAGTTCAAGAAGCGAACTGGAAAGCTATGGACTCATAGTGGACCCATTGGTCACAAGCCCCAGATAGACCATATCCTGTTTCGTAGGAAATACAGGAGCTCTATACAAGACTGTAATGCATTTACACTACGACCCTTCTCCAGTGATCACCGCCTTATTGTGGCCAAAGTAAGACTTAGTCTGCGTGCTAGCAGAACAACGAAATCTGCCTTGCCATGGCATGACTGGTCCTCTCTGTTGCAACAGCCAAGTGTGAGATCCAGCTTCACACTACAGCTGAGCAACAGGTATGAGGTTCTTGCCTCTGAGGCGGCAGATCACTGTGCGGGCTATACTGCCTTCACAGAGGCAGTTAAGTGAGCAGCTGTAGAAACAGTTCCTGTATACCCTCGAAACAGGAAACGGGCCCCCTGGACTGACAACAAAATTCAGAAGTGCCGAAATGACCTCTACAAGGCGCAGAAAGAGTCCCGACTCAAACAGACTACAGCGGCAAAGAATGCAGTTAAGGCTGCATCTAGGTCCCTGAACAGGCAGTACTCTGTTAATTTACAGGAGCTAATAAACCAACATGTTGATGCCATCAATGATGCTGACGACAGCAGGCAATCATCCCAGGCATGGAGATCGATCAACTTGCTTGCTGGTCGAAAAAGCCAACCAAACACCAAGGTTAAGGATGAATCACCAGCTGATCGCCTAAATGGTTGGAAGGCCCAATTTGAAAAGCTCCTCAATAATGACAGGGTATTGCCTGATAACTTTATAGAAGTAAAAGTGTCTGAGTCTGTACTCCCAGATATTCCCATTGGTGATATCTCCTTTGCAGAAGTGAAGGCTGCTGCAAAGAGCATTAAGACCAATCGTGCCAGTGGAGTAGATGGTATTCCCCCTGAGGTCTTTAAAATACCCGAGTGTTTAAAGATCATTTATCCCATCATAGTAGACATGTACCGAACAACAAGAGTCCCAGAAGAAATGACAACAAATAAGTTGGTGCCAGTTCCCAAGAAGGGCAACCTAACACTCTATGGTTCTTTTCGGGGAATCTCATTGATCTCGATTGCTGCAAAGCTATACAATAGAATTCTATTAAATCGCATCAGGGATCCCATTGAGAGACTGCTCCGTGGAAATCAGAATGGGTTCCGTAAAGGTCGTGGGACCATGGAGACCATTTTGGCACTTAGAAGGATAATTGAAGAGTTATCAAAAGTGAAGTGAAGGCTGCTGCAAAGAGCATTAAAACCAATCGTGCCAGTGGAGTAGATGGTATTCCCCCTGAGGTCTTTAAAATACCCGAGTGTTTAAAGATCATTTTTGCCATCATAGTAGACATGTACCGAACAACAAGAGTCCCACAAGAAATGACAACAAATAAGTTGGTGCCAGTTCCCAAGAAGGGCAACCTAACACTCTATGGTTCTTTTCGGGGAATCTCATTGATCTCGATTGCTGCAAAGCTATACAATAGAATTCTATTAAATCGCATCAGGGATCCCATTGAGAGACTGCTCCGTGGAAATCAGAATGGGTTCCGTAAAGGTCGTGGGACCATGGAGACCATTTTGGCACTTAGAAGGATAATTGAAGAGTTATCAAAAAAGAAAGACAGGCATCTGGCTGTTATCTTTGTTGACTTCTTCAAGGCCTATGATTCAGTCTCTCACTCACGTATGTTCAGCATACTTTCATTATATGGGATTCCTGATGAAATTATTGTGTGACGGGATCAGTGTATCCCGACCGGTTTTATTTCGTTACGCGTCACCGCATTGTTATGAAAAGGATAATAGTTAGTAGTTGTTGTTCTGATATTGTTGACGGTAATATATAATATGATAGCAAGACAGAGAAATAATGAGATAGAAACAACTGTATAGATACCGGTAGTGGCGGTGACGGTGCGAAATGTCACCTAACTGCACTAAACTTGGACAACCGACCGGTAGCAGGACAATATATATCTATGAATAGTACACTACTACGGCCTTCGTCCAGTGGATACTCTCCCCCCTGCTCTCATTGGCTGTTAGCCCACTTCACGCCTCTCACCTCTGTGGGATGTTACTTTCCCTCTCCCAAGAGGTTTGACCCCTAACCTCCTTTGTGTGTGGCTCTTTGGGGCCATTTGTTGTCCCCGTTATTGGGGGTGATACGAGGTTGATTGTAATCAACCTCGTACTCCCCAATATTGCTTAAAGGCGCCACTTCCCAACTTTAGGGGGGTTGGTGAGGCGGAATTGAATCCGCTCACACTCCCCCCCATGCTATCTTCCCAGTGAGAAGATAGCATTAACCACTAAGTGCGCTTCAATTCCGCTGGAAACCCAATCTACTATCGGGTGTGGGGTGGAGTTTTCTTACTTGGAGTCGGCTTTCCAGGCCGCTCCATCTGGGTATGATGTTACTACCCTCTCTTGGCGCAACCGCAACCTATGTTGCACCAAGACATCTGGCGTCTCGGTTTGAGACAATTGTGGATTTCTCTCACACAATTTTAAAAAGCGCTCTCACTCAAACTCTAACTTCTCACTCTAACTCTCCTCTATCTCCACTCTAACTCCACTCTAACTCCACTCTTACTCTCTCCCCACACCTGAATCGCACTCGCTGTACTCTCCACCACTCCCAAAGGCGCTAATCTTATGCTAATACACTGTGCTATCATTCTATCTACTTACTACTTACTTGCTACTTACTATCTAACTCTCTTACTACTTACTTACTAACTTCTTATCAAACTAACTCTCTTAACTCTAACTATACTAACTCTGCTAACTCTAATTCTACTAACTCTAATTTTACTAACTCTCTAAGTCTACTAACTCTCTACCTCTGCTAACTCTCTGACTACGTGGCGCTTTCGGTGCCTACAACCACCCTCTGCTACTCTTCTACATGGCACTTACAGTGCCCACAACCCCTCTACTACTACTTTCTACATGGCGCTTATGTTGCCCACAACCCCTCTGCTACTACTCGTGGCATGTTAATATACCACACTCCCTTACCCGCCGACTTCTAACGTAACGGTACTAACTTCCACTAACTTTCTTACTTACCTACTATCTAACTATCTACTAACTATCTGACTACTAACTTCTTACTATCTTCTACTAACTTTCATACTTCTAACTTTCTACTTACTCTCTTCTACTAACTATTACTTTCTAACTTTCTTCTTATTTATTATTTAATTATTTTTAATTACTTTATTATTGTGTAGGAAGGGCGTCTCGCCCTCATTCCCACGCCCCTCAGTCCAAAATTGGACGACTAAACTCTAAGGTGCCCCCACTGCCCCCCTATACGTCCTCTTATTCTTCGCCACCCTCTCTTCGCCAATTCCAATCCTCTAGGAATTGCTTCTCCCTCTTCTGCCACCCTACAGTTGGGTCTCTCCGCCGCCTTCTTAATTCCCTGATCTCCTGGCAGCAAAATGCCACCCTTCATCTGGTCTCCTGGCGGCAGAATGGAAAGAAACTGAAAGAACAGACAAAACAGAATGAACAATAGTAATCCTATTCCTTTCCATCCTGTCTTCTTACTCGACTTCCCCCTTGTCGGTATGCCTCTCAACCGGACCGGTGTCTCTTCCGGACACTCCTCTGGACACTCCTCCGGACACTCATCTGGACACTCCTCCGGACACTCATCTGGACACTCCTCCGGACACTCATCTGGACACTCCTCCGGACACTCATCTGGACACTCCTCCGGACACTCCTCCGGACTGTTGTCCTCCGGACATCTTGCCATCCGCTCCTCTCCATCCCCATACCGATACTTGCTGGGACCCTTGTTCCACCCCATTGCCTCTAAGTCTTCCACGTCAAATCCATTCTCCTCCGCCCACTCTCCTACTGTTACTTCCCCGTCTGGCTCATCTACCATCTCCGGTTTCTTCTCTTCGCCCTCTGCGTCTACGGTGCCTGGTAACATGCACCCTGATGTCTCCGTCACCCTGAATGGAATCTTGGTTTTAACTGGGCCGCTAAGCGTCCATCTGAACGGCGTGAGGATCGCCGTCGGATCCCGCTGTCTGTCTTCGCCGAAGACCGTCTGCATTCTCTCGTGGGCCGTCGGGCAGTCCATTCCTACTATAATGGATACCTTCCTAATGTCCACCTCTGGTATTGAGAAATCGATACTGTCCAGGAATCTATATTGTTCAACTTCAATGTTGGTTGGTCGCCTGGCGTTGATATTTATCGATTCTATCACTTGGATGGGGTCGATGGTCGCCCCATAGTCGCATCCTGGTGCAATCGCTGATATCTCGCACCATCCCGTCCTCATCTCCAGGACCTCATCTTTACTTGAGACGGTAGTTACCGCCATCCTATTCAGCCTCGTCTTTAGCCCTATCTCTTCGGCCACCCAATTCTCCACCAGCGTGAAGGCTGCTCCGCTGTCGACCAGCATTAATGTCGTTCCTGACCGACCGCCCTTTCCTGATATCTTCACTGGTACTACCCCGAGTAGTACTTTCCTCTTTTTTCTTGCTACTGTCGTGCTTGTAGCCATTGTTTGGCCTCCAATCACATCGTCTCCAATTGCTGTTTCTCTACACTCTCCGGATCTGTGTCCTTCTACCACACAATGATGACATAGTCCATTTGCGTCTGTTTAGGCTATACGGTACGATATATATGCTTGTTTGGGCAATGCTTGCCAGTGCTTACAACTCATGGTCTTATGGGTTCCGTCCCTATGTAATTGACATTCGAATCCTGGATTATAGCGTTCCCTGTATAGTCCTTCACATATCGCGCGTAGGTTTATATCTACCGATTTAGTGTTTTGGTTATCTAGACTCGGCCTACTGGGTATGTTGGGATTATGTTTATTTGTGGTGTTATTTTCTTTCTGTCCCTGCGCCACGGTGTGGCCCTACTCCCAGCTAACTGTGGACTAGCAGTCCCCTGTGTGGCCGCGTGTGGTAGCGATTGTCTTACTCTCGGGAATGGATCTGCAGGATTGTGTTCGGGTTTAGGCCTGTTGTATTCGGCCTTCGGTGCCTTCCCCAAACTATCCTCACTATAGACTGGGTCTGTAATCAACTCGGCTTCGTAGTTGAGGAAGTTTGACATTTCCTCTAGCCTTGGCTCCGCACCTTTCTTCTCCCGAGTGGAGAAGGCGATCTTCCTCCACTTGCTCCGTAGCCAGATCGGCAGTGCCTGCGCTATCGTGGTGATGTTATTAGATGCGTTGAGTTCGTATGGTGCGTCTAGCGTCTTCAGTACGATTAACGCCTTCTCGACTTTGTTCGCAAATGTCTTTATGCTAACGGGGTTATCCTGTAGGCCACCCGATGTTATACCTCTCAGGGTCTGCCGGATGATCTTGGCCGGGTGCCCATACTCCCTGTCTAGCGCCCGCCATACTGTTGTGAAGCCACCCTCGATGCCCTGGTACTGCCTCACGATGTCATACGCTGGGCCTCCTGTATATACCTGTAGATATTTTAGGCACTCCGCCTGCGTCAGGTTCTTACTTAATATTTCGTTGCTGTACATGCGCCGAAATTGCAGGTATTCTTCCGGCCTAGCTTCCGTCGAATTTAAATGGCTCGACTGGTGGTAACTCGATCCTGGTCTTTAATGCATCGATTAATGTAGCCATTCCCATCGCCTGTGCTTCCAATGGGTTCGAGGGATGCTGTACAGATTCTCCCTGTTGGGTGCGGTCCGCCCGTCGGGCCTGTTGACCTCTCTTTGCGTCGGATATATCATTGGGGGTAACGGCCCCCTCCATATTTCCGTGTCGCACGACCTGTTCTCGTCCAGGGGGTTCGATGTTCTTATTCCTGTTTGAGTGTATTGTTGATATTGTAATGGGGGAATGTCACCCTGTCCCCCCCCCCCCCCCCACCGGTATTAGTTTGGTACTGGGGTTGATGTTAATATATTGGGGCCCATACATCTATCTGCAATAACTCTCCCCTCCCCTGGATATATGTTATGTCCCTGGATATTATAGTCATGCTGCTGTGCTGGTACCGATATAGGCCTATCCACTTCTTGCCTACCTACCGGTATGTACTCCGCGACTTCCGGATCTAATCCCATCGTTCGCGCTACCCTATCGCCTACACTATCTCTCCCAGCATGGCCTATAGTATGTGCAGTAAGGCCTACAGTATGTCCTGCAGTCTGCATGTGCCCTTCCGAACCGAAGTTTAATCTTCTCGAATCTCGAATCTCCCCGCGACTACCGTACTCTCGATCGGCAGCTATATCCCGTCGGGAAGTTTCTCTTCGATCCCCTCTCCTGTTCTCGTCTCTCGTATCGGTACGTCCTGTACCCTCTCCTGGCGTGCGGTGCGTCTCTCCGGGGCGACGGCAATCTCCCGGAGTTCGACCCCACTGACTCCCTAACTCCATCTCTACTACCGACGGCTCGCTATCCGTCCTAGCTCTCCGGTTGCTCGTAGCAACGATTCTTCTATTCTCTTCACTTCTTCTCTCTTCGACCTCCCGGTTAAACTCTACTAATCTTCTTCTCTCTTCTGACTGGGCTCGACATCTCGTCGCTCGCCCACTCTCGGCGCTAACATCTGACTCTACTCTGTCCGCCTGGACCCTCCTGGGGATACTCGCATCCCCCTACTATTCTCCGTCGTCGGGTGCCGCGGTTCACCTATCTCGCCCCGCGCATTATCCGCCGACGCCTGTGGGACATTCTCTGCCCCCCCCCCCCCCCTCTCGCTACTAATCTCTCGTGGTGGGGCGCCCGTAGCCCCCCCCCCCCCCCCACCCGCTGCTTCTTACTTCACTATCTCTTACTTCGCTTCTACGCCCCTCTTGCTGGGCATTCTCTGCCCCCCTCTCTCGCCACTAATCTTCCGTGGTGGGGCGCCCGTAGCCCCCCCCCACTCGCCACTCCTTACTTCGCTACCTCTTACTTCACTTCTACACCCCTCTCTAGTCGACGCACTGTCTCTACTGCGGCTGGGTCTACTCACACCCGCCTCTCCCTGTGCAACTGCGTGGCCTGGCAGGCTCCCGTCGGGTTGACTCACCCCCGCTACTCCCTGCCTAACTACGTGGCCTTGCAGGCTCCCGTCGGGGTCACTCACCCCTGCTACTCCCTGCGTACTAACTACGTTGCCTTGCAGGCTGCCGTTGGCCGGACCACCTGTGTCTCCTACATTATTATTAATAGCCCCGTTATCAATATTATTATTTAAATTATTTAAATTAGAATTATTCTTATTTTCTAAATTTAAATTATTATTCGAATTATTTTCTATATTTGAATTTAAAGTATTCGGATTATTTTGAATATTTGAATTTAGAATTAGAATTATTATTTTTGTATTTAAATTAATATTATTATTTGGATTATTTGTATTTAAATTTAGAATTACCGGGTAAAGGGTTATTTCCTGCAATGAAAGTTTGATTAGGGTTATCTACTACGGTACTATTAATATTAATTTCTGCTAACGTATTATTATTACCCCCCCCCCCCCCGCCCGTACGGTTACACCAGTTCTGGTTCTGTCGCCCGGTGCCTGTAAGTGGGGTATTAACAAACGTTTCCATAACTTCTGGCTCCTCGTAAATACTACCCGAGCCAGCCTCACTCTCTGATAGCCCCAACTGCGCCAGTTCCAATCGGCGCTTCTGCTTGGCCTGATATTGCATAAGCCCCCTCAACCGGGCATGCATATCATCCCGCACACGCTTTCCCGCTCTCTCTCTCTCTCCCTATCCTCTCGCAAACTCTGGTCGGCCAACTCTGTTTCTCTCGCCTCCCGCTCTCTACGCTCGCGTCTTGCTCTCTATTCTCTCTCGCAACTCTCTCTCTTTCTCACTAATGCGTCCCTCGCTCAGTCTGTCTCTCTAACTCTTTCTGGTCTAGCGCCGCAATGCCCAATTGACACGCCAGATCTATCTCCAACACCCTTCTTGCTTTTGCGGAGGATGTAGCGGACTTGTCGGTCGCGACGGACTCCCGTCGCCTCTCTGTCCTACTAACTTTCCCCCGCTTTCTGGGGTTCTCGCTAACCGACGAGACCGAATCCTCGGGGTTAACCTCGGATCTGCCCAACCCACTAACTTAACTCCCCTAGCATCCACTAAATACGGCCCTATGTACACTATCTGGGGCTCCATAATCCCGGATCGCCACAGTTCAAATAGTTCGGTGGCGACCCCCCTCGCTCTCTCACTGGCTAGTTCTCCCTGTCCGAAGCGAACTAGGTATGTAAAATGTTTATTCGACTCTCCTAGCCGCTGACTCAACTTCCCTTGGTCTATCTTTACTGCTTCCCTGGCCTCCTTAAGCTGTTTCTTTGTCGCGTTGTAGGCTCGTCGGAGCTGGTCACTGATTCCGACGTCCTCGTCGCCGACCTCTCCTCCTCCCCTCCTGGTTCGGCGTCGTACCGGCGGCCCCAGATCGCCATTCTGGTGGGCCGTCCGTCGCCCTCGGCCTGTGGCTGGCCGGCGACATTGGTACGTCGATCGCCGTCGTGCGTCGACTCGTTGCCTCGTACTGGTAGACGGCCGCCCCCCGCTTGGGCTACCAGATCATCCCTCGTCGGCGAATCCGGCATTGCGGGTCGATACCGTCGCGTCGCGGCCTAGCGGATCATTTCATTTCTATCGTCCAGGGTCCGCGGCGGTGTCGTCTCTCCCTCTAGATTTCGGGCTTCGCTCATCCTTTAGTCTTTGATGGTGGCTAGCAGTCACAGCTTTAGCAGTTGTCTGGATTTCGCACTGTGACGGGATCAGTGGATCCCGACCGGTTTTATTTCGTTACGCGTCACCGCGTTGTTATGAAAAGGATAATAGTTAGTAGTTGTTGTTCTTATAGATATATTGTTGACGGTAATATATAATATATGCAAGACAGAAAAATAATGAGACTGAGATAGAAACAACTGTATAGATACCGGTAGTGGCGGTGACGGTGCGAAATGTCACCTAACTGCACTAATGACTGAGTAAACTGGACAACCGACGGCTCCTCAGCTCATTAGAACATGCTGCTTCTAGTGTTGGTCTTTTTATTAACTCCAGAAAGACCAAGATTTTGACAGTTAACTTTGAAAGTCCTCAGCAAATCTCTGATCGGATGAGCATAAGCTCAAAGGATGGTATGCTTGAGCATGTGGACGACTTCTGTTACCTGGGATCATGGATCCGGAAGTCAGGTGAGGACCTTCGAATACGTAAGGGAAAGGCATGGGCAGCCTTGAATAGGCTTTCCAGGATTTGGAAGTCACCGAGAATTAATCGGAAACTTAAGGTCCGATTATTTAGAGCAGCAGTAGTTCCAGTACTCCTCTATGGCAGTCCATGCTGGGCTCAAACTGCTGAGGACACCAAATCTCTGGATGGCACATTCACAAGAATGCTATGCCGGGTTCATTGTGTCAAGTACAATGCACACATCTCCAACCAGACACTATATAACATTGGAGGTGTCTCATTTGTTCCCCCAACCTTGACACTAGAACAAAATCGCCTCCGCTTTGCAGGACATTGCTTTCGCCTTGAGGACCAGCCAGTGCATAATCTTGAACTTTGGCAGCCTCATGGAGTGAATAAGCATGGTGGACAGCCCATGACTTTCTTGAGACGCATCTTAAAGGACACTGGCCTTGAAGATGCGGATGATCTAGCAAATGTCATGGGTGATATGGAGTTGTGGTGGTGCAATTTTGTCGATAAGCCGGCACAGCATTCTTAAAAATGCAGCTGCAATGCAGCATGCCGATCCTAGTAGTAGTATGTCGTTTATTGCTTTGGGATTACTCACTAACACGAAAGTCAGTACAGTGATATCTGTACGGCCGCTCCAGGTACCGGTAAGCCGGTCCAGGTTACGTTATTTCTGTGAAAATATCATGCAATATCAGGCCTAACATAGAAAATTAAATAATTTTAAATAGCATTCATTTTGAGCATTTATTGATGCATTGTTTGATTCATTTTCATTTTGTGACTCACTTTTCTAATAAATTTGCATTTTTTTTAATCAATGTGATGTGCATCACAAATTCCCAAAGATAATTTTAATCAGTGTGCATCACCAATTCCAGCTGCTATTGGTTATTATGAATGACAGTAAATATTTTATGTAATTTGAACCGGAATAGTCTTAGTTGTAATTATTATTCTTGACAGGTCACCCATTAAGTTAATACGAAGTCGCAGACATGCTAACAATGAGCCACGGACATAATATTATTGGAAGAGGGAGATCCTCCTAATGGAATTCATGACTGAAATTGAAAACAACATTAATAAGATGCAATAATATCACAGAAACGCGATGGCGTTTGCAGATGATAAGTTGCGAAAATAGTTGATATATTAGAGTTTTTATAAGAAATATTTAAATTTATGGCAGGAACCTTGATCTAAGGCTGGGGGGGACGAATGACATCGTATCGTGACGGATACGAATAGATAAGCGGATAAGATCTGCTTACACTCAGCTTGGTATCCACTTGGTACCCCGCATGGTATCCAGCCCAAGTTATGCCACCACCAGGGAAGGATCCCTTGACACATTGGAATAGGCAGCTTCTAGTGCTGGTCTATTTGTTATTGGAATAGGCAGCTTCTAGTGCTGGTCTATTTGTAAACTCAGAAGAAAACCACAATTTTCACAGTTGACTTCGAAAGTCCTCATGAAATGTCTGAACGTATGAGCATAGCTCTAAGGATGGTGTGTTTGAGCATATGGAAGACTTCTTCAAACGGGGATCATGGATACTGAAGTCAGGAGAAGAACACCTTCGAATAAGTAAGGGCAAAGCATGGGCAGAATTCAATCGGCTTTCCAGGACTGGGAAGTCACACAGAATAAAACGGAAACTTAAAGTTCGACTATTTAGAGCATCAGTAGAACCAGTACTCCTATATGGGAGTCCATGCTGGGCTCTAACTGCTGAGGACACCAAATCTCTGGATGGCACATTCACAAGAATGCTACTCCGGGTTCACTGTGTCAAGTACAATGCACACATCTCCAACCAAACACTATATAACATTGACAGAGTTCCATTGGTCCCCCCAAGCATCACCTTGAAAAGAGCCGCCTCCGCTTCGCAGGACATTATTGCTTTCGCTTTGAGGACCAGCCTGTGAACAATCTTCTGCTGTTGCAGTCTAATGGAGAAAATAAGAAAGGTGGATAGGCCATAACTTTCTTACGATACTTCGAAAAGGACAATGTCATTGAAGATGCGTATAATCTCGCGAAAGTCATAGGGGATGGGAGTTATGGCGGTGCAATTTCATCGAGAGGACTGCATAGCATTTTTAATGCGCGCTGCATCACTAAGCCAATTCTAGCAAGCCAATTGTGGATTGCATTGTGGTGACACAAATATATTTGTTAAACGGCATAGCATCTCAATGTGCAGGTGTCATGCAACAGGCCAATTAAAATAGTAGACAGAGACCATAGCATTCCAGCAAAGGGTAATAGTATTAATCAATTTTGTCTTGTGCTTTTTGTTGTGTTTAATTAATCTAAACATAATTTACCCCATTGAATTTAGTCTGAATTCCAGTCTCTTTTCTGATGCTAATTATTTAATTACTATATTCACGCAAGGAATCAGTTCCCACCTGATCGAATGAGGGTATAACTTATATCTTATTATCTTGATATTAACTTATTAAAGGAATATGAGTTACAAGATATTCCTGTACGATTCCGTGTTAGTGAAATTTAATGTTCATAAAAATATTATTACTTTTGTGAGTCCCTAGAATTAGCTAAATTATTTCGCAAAGTCATTACCATGGTAAATTAATTTAATAATTTAACTATAATTAACTTGACGCAATCCCATCTCGGCGAAATAATATTTCGTCACAAAGTTAAATATTACCAATTTATTCAGCTGTTATTTGCGTCGATTTTTCCCTGGAGAGGGATGCGTCGAAAGAAGCTATCTGAGGGCTACAGTTAACTAGGCATTTTCTGGCAAAGCAATAAAGCATAATTTTAGATTAAATAGCAATGGTATTGGTATATCTTCATTGATAGATTAACCTATTTCCCATCCCACTGTTCGGACAAGTTTCGGAGGTGGGTAGAAAAAGGCAATAAGAAAAATGGAATGCCAAGGATTGATTCGAATTAAAAAAACAAAACCCACTGCGGCTATAACAGCTGGAACCGAATTATTAACTATTCATTCGAAGGTCAAAATTAAAGATTAATAATAATTGCATTCCTAAGTGACGCCCAAAAGAAGCGTTTGGAAGGCCCCTTATCATGGCTTCGATTCCTTGTCATTAGTGTCTGGCTTCTAGGCTGATTGGCGGGTAGCGCTGCGATAGAGCACCACTACTGGTCGAAACATACATTTAATCCGCATTGCCCACATATCTTCTCATTCTAAGGGGAATTATTCAGAAATACGAATTAGTATGTCTCTCCATAAAATCGACCTATCCATATTAATAGTGTGTGGTTGCAGCTAACACGGCTTCAGCTGAAAAGTTGCCCATTTATCAGTAGCAACAACATTTTTTTGTTGTTCAACGTTTTCCAAACATACTGTAATTCAATTTTTAGTGTTGAAACTATTGTTTTATTTATTATAGTTTTACTTTTACATTTAATATTAAAAATACAACAATGATAAAGGCAAATGGAAGCTGTGGGTAAAGGTAAGTCTGACTATCGCGTTAACGATATTGAATATGGCGTAGTAAGACGGGGGGGGGGGGGGGGGGGGGGGGCTTGAATGGGGATTGACGCAAATCACATCTTGGCAAATTAATAAAGTGGCACGTTATACTAACCAAACCAATAAAATAAAGTCAATATATTAGGTTACGCTTTTATTTTTGGGAGCAATCGGTTGTTATTTGCGTCAACAGTTCCCCTTTCTTAGAATAGTTTAACATTGTATAGATCTCGTAAGGTCTGTAATCTGATAATGTTCGTCACCAAAATATACGACTATTTATACGTTTACAAGTTTAATATAACGTCAATGTATGAGCTCGGCTATACTTATCCAGCAGTGCCAACCAATAAATAGTCCACGCTCATGGTGGTGGTGGTTGATACAGGTGGTGCTGAACCAAAAATCTCGGCGTTTGTCGTGTGTTGTCTCCAGCAGATGTTTAGGTTTGGCCTAACCATGAATTCGTTGTTCAGGTGAAGTGCCATATCTCTATTTTATGATGATCTAAGGAAATATGTAGAATTATTCCACTCCAATTATTAACAAGAATGGTGTACATTTAACAAGATCAGAATGAAAAAGTTCACTAATGCCCGGTTTCCATGATATAACATAGCTACTAGCTATGTGCCACAATGCTGCTTGTGGTCACTGAAAATAGCTAGTATTGGCAGGCTACTAGCTGTTGGCCGCGGCTCGTAGCTACCGGCTATTTGAGACACTGTCATCACATTTTCCATGATACACAGCTATCTGCGATGGTTTCACGTCTATTAATATCTTTGTTTTGTATCTTTCACTTAATTTCCACCCATCACAAATTATATAGAATGTTTTCACTGCCTACTTTAATTTTTAATGGAGGACTTGGCACTACTTACCAGTTTCGGACCCCACATGTGTTGTTCTAGAACAAAATATATATGTTCTAGAAAATTTTTTTTTAAATAATTAGATAAAATGTTTGTAGAACATTTGCAAAAGAGTAAGAAAAATAAGGAATATAATAATTAGTACGGGCTCTGGCGGCGTTAAGCGCAATACCTTCGGTAAATTAACGAGACTATTATTTTTGGATGGAGGACCATGTTAGACGTCAGAACACAGTTGGTGATCGGTATAGCTAATTTGCATTCTAGAACTACAGGCCAAAAACAAGCTAGCTAGCCGACCCCTACCTAACTCTATGTTGGGCCCTCTGGCTGAATATAAATGCAATCAATTTTTTCAAATGAACATTTTTCTTATAGAGGGAAGATCAGCGATTAATTTAAATACATACATACATATATCGCCACTTTTATTTTTTAAATGCGATAAATTTACATGAGAACATAATACATTCACTTTTTTTAAGAATCCAACATTTACATTAACTGCCTTAAAATGTAGCTACTTTGGTTTAACACGTTCAAACATGTATCAAAATTTGCGCTAATTATTTCTGCATTCACCCATGCCACTCATTTTGGATGAGTACTAAATCCTCATAGTCAATTAGCCCGATTATTATCGGGGAAACGATAATCAGAGAATATTCAGAGAAAGTATACTCTCTGACATTTGGAAATATTTACTACAGTTACTAAGGTAACTAACAATTCTGTGAACGGCACTCCCTTACATGTATTACCTGGCGTTGTGTAGTTTCTAGGCGACTGACTGTATACACTAAACACGCAGGCACAATAAAGTCGTTTTAAAGCAGCCCCCTGTGTTTTTTTTTAATAAGAGTTAGTAGTTTACAGTATATACCGCCGATGTTCTTAAAAATGTTAGCTATTTAATACTTATATTCGCAGCGATCGTATGTAAAGGCCGTCCACCGTGGATGGTGGTACTAGTGTGTTTTGTGCACACCTCCCCCCCCCCAAATTTGTTATACTAGCTAGTTTTTATTACTTTTAATGTTCTAGAACATATTATCTATTAATTTAATATAAAAATTTTGTTCTAGAACAAAAATTTTTTTATATTAATTGTATATCTTTATAGTAGCTATTTTAAATTTGAAAAATAACAAGCTATATATTCTAGAACGTTATATTTTTTATATTATTTATGTTCTAGAATAGTGTATATTATATATTTTGTGTTCTAGAACTCTACAATGTTGCCATGGTAACAGTGACTTATGTTATAAAAATGTAGTGCTATGCGGTACTGTTCAAAAATAGCTGATATTTTTAGAACAGTTGATACTGTATATTGAATATAAAATACATTATGGATTGGAATATGGATGTACTAAATCTTAGAAAAGTGTATACTATACTCTATACATTATTAATAATGATGACATCCAAACCAGTTTGCATTGTACACTATAAAGACATCAACATATTAAAACCTATAAAACCAATTACTCAGCATCAATACCAACGAATTTTGCAAGCTCGCACTTTGAGAATAAATAATGCAGTACCAGAAAATAACCATTTGGACCAATGTGAGTCTATTCCAATTGATAATTACAGTACTGAAGAACATGGACTTCATGCTGACACATGCTATAAATAATTTACTAAAATTATTTCTATCAGCACAAAAAGAAAGAGTCATGATAACGAGAATTTCATCATGCTGGGAGGGAATTCGGATAGGCCGAAGCGTTATCGTCGAGATAAAGGAGAATTCGCGCGACTTATTCCCGGATTCTTGCATTTTTTGTCACAAAAGGCGAAGGTATTTTAATGTATAACTGTAATAATAACTGTAATGTAAAAGTTTTTTGACCCCATAACACGCATGAAGGTAACATTGTTCAAGGATACGGGAAGAAATATTCAGATTAATGGAGCGGGGAAGACTAAAGTTGTAGAAGTAAATCGCAATATATTAGGTGCTCTTCTCGCACACAGTACTGCATCGGGAAAATTAATCGATTTTAAGAAAGCACTGGAATATCCACTTAGTCCTGTACCTCTGTCAGTCGCATATCCAGACGGATCACCAAGAAAGACGACAAAGAGTCAACTCATGGATATTGTTCTATCATATAATGAAAACCAAATGACCAAAAATCAATTCGAAGAAAGTAATTTGAATGGTAATGTGAAGTGCTATATGCTCGATCTTATAGCAGAAATTAGATCCATCGTGTCGCCTGGCAAAACCTATGAAGATCTTGTGTTTGGAATTTTGAAGAAGATTCCAAAAGGAATAGACCGCATTGACATAATTGCAGACACCTACAATAATAGAAATTCCATAAAAATTACTGAGAGGCTAAGGCGAGACACTTCGGCAACCATACTCATTAAGTCACCGAAATCGATGCTGCCAAGAAATTTCATGTAGTAAGATTGATAAAGATTCTGTTAACGAAGTTGAGTACTTGCAAAGCAATCAGGAGGAGGCGGATACTAAAATCATTCTACACACTCAAGATGCTTTAAAACTTGGCTATTCACCAATACTAATACGTTCTCCTTCTGGGGATATTGATATTACTTTACTGTTAGTACATTTTTTTCGACATCCTCACGATCAAAACGTTATTTTAGATAATGGAAGGAACAAATCCCGCAAGGTATTGCGAATTAGTGATTTCGAAATGCCAACAGAACTAAAAGACTGCGTACTAGGAGTACACGCTTTTACAGGAAACGATCAGGTTTCATCGTTCTTTGGAAAATCTAAAAAACGCTGTTGGAAGATAGCTGAAAAGCGTTCGAACTTCAGAAGAATATTTGCCGAGCTTGGAAGCTCGATAATATTAACTGCAGAGACGGAATTGGTGTTAGAGAAGTATGTGTGCTCACTGTGTTCAATCAAACAAGAACAACATTGGACTGTCAATGAGCGTAGATACAAGATTTTTAATTTGCACTGCCTAAAGAAACATAGATGCCATGACTTGTCAACAATGCCCCCTTGTAAAAGAGTACTTAGTCTCCATATAAAACGAGCCAACTATGTTGCTTACCTCTGGAAAGCATCACTAAATAATATTATCGCAATAAATAGATTCACAGATCATGGCTGGAATGATGATGGATCCATCCAGAGGTCAGATGAGTATTTCCCTTATGACATCAGCAATATTTTGATAAATTGTGATGAGGAACAAGAAGGCGGCAAAGATAGTGGCGAAGATAGTGAAACGAGCGATGAGGATGAAGCAAGTGATTAGTTTAGGACAACTTTCATGATTCATTTGGCATTATTGCCAATGCATTTACATTATACTGTATTAGTAGTAATATATTATATTTATTGATAATTACTAAAATTTAATAGTTAAATAAGCACCAAAGTTCTGGCGACAAGGCAAAAAGGCTCTGCAAATCTGATTGCACTACCGGATGCTAAACTTACTACGTATATGTGGAGACATACTGTAGGACAGTGAAGTAGAACATGATGTTCGTCCTGTACAGCTGAGTTGTCGCACTGACAGACTAATGAAGAATTCTAATGAAGAATTAAGTAACTTATAACCAGGAGTGTTTGCATTCTTACAAAATTTGAATATACAGTGGAAAGGAATATCCATCCATCCATATGTATGTTCTTAAGCATTTATGTAATAAAATTTTTCATAGGCTTAAGAATACGTTACCTTAATGGTGGAACACCCAATTCGACTAAACAGAGTTCTTTAAGAGTTTGTACACGGACATTTAATAGTATTTTACCATCCTACACGCCTTCCAATGTTGATATATTTATTACCTTACAGAAAACTATATAAGATATTACTTTTCCTTTAATACTCTCGATTTACTGATATACCTACTTACTTATATTGTAATATATTCATTGATTGCATGGCATTTCTGTTCTGTACGTTTCGTTTATGGCAAATTATATTCCCTCTGGTAAACAAAATTTGTTGCTGTTAAATAAATAATTACAATTATATTGAAGAAATGACAATTTATTTTAGTAAATATTATTTTCCTAATTGCTAAGAATATTATAACTTTGCTTCGGTTTTTGTCACAACATAATAAGCTACCGTAGTAGAAAAGTTTGAAAGCGAAAGTATAAATTCTGACTCTCAGAATATCAGTTCCATCTTTGTATTATTTTTATAAGAATTTTCAACGATCTGTGACTCAGTTTATGTATAAGCGCATTAATTTTGAATAATACATTAAAAAACAATTAATATAATGTAAGGAATCGCCTACACTGATACACAACATAGGCCTACAGTACATATACTGTAGTTGCCTAGTAACTGTAGTAAATATTTCCAAATGTCAGAGAGTATACTTTCTCTGAAAATTCTCTGATTATCGTTTCCCCGATACTACTACTACTAGGTCGAGCGAACTCGGACAGTGGAAATGAGATCCTTCCAGGCTTCCCGATTCTCCATAGTTGTCGCAATTTCGTTTCTCCTAAGTTCAGTATCCCTTTCAAGTTGATCTATATATGTTATGGCAGGTCGTCCACGACTACGCTTTCCATGAGTTGGTTGCCAGAAAAGTAGATCTGGTATGACCTCGTCTTTACTTCGCCAGCAGTGCCCACTGAATCTTAATCTGCGTTCACGGAGGGTGGTTGATACAGGTGGTATTGTACCATAAAGATCGGCGTTTGTCATGTGTTGTCTCCAGCTGATGTTTAGGGCTGCCCTTAGTAGTCTTGTGTAGCAACCATCAATTCGTTGTTCAAGTGATTTAGTCAGTGTCCAGGTCTCACTCCCATATAAAAATACACTTTCCACTGTGGCTCGAAAGAACTTAGTCTTCAGATGCCTGGAGAGATCCGATTTCCAGATGGTATCCATTTTTGATAGAGCTACCCAAGCCTTTGCTTTCCTAACTTCTATGTCCTTTTTGCTACTCTCTATCCATGATCCAAGGTACTGGAAGTCATCGACCTTCCTTAGTTGATTATTATCAATGGTTGTCAAGTTTCCATCAACATTAAAGGTCATGAATTTGGTCTTTGTAGCATTTATATGCAATCCAACCTCCTTAGCAGCCCTCTCCACTTTATTTAGTAGAAGCTGTGCATCTGCTAGGGTATTAGAGAGCAGGGCGATGTCATCCGCAAAGTCGGTGTCTGTGACTGTAGTTGCCGGATATCTACTACTTCTGCGTTCTTGAAGTGTGAATCCCAGGTCTTCACCCTTTGTGGCCGTCCTCATTGCGTAATCCAGCACAATTACAAATAGTAATGGTGCTAATGTGTCACCTTGCAGTACGCCAGCCAGGATTGAGAAAAACTCAGTTTCACCATCTGGTGAGAGTACCTGCGCTTCTGTGTCACAATATAACAATCCAATGCCAGCAACAATTACTTCTGGTATTCCATAAGCTCTTAGGATTTCAACCATTTTACCTCTATGGATGGAGTCGAATGCCTTCTTGAAGTCCACAAAAGTCATGACAGCGGGGAGATTCTTTGACTTAATTCCTTCAATCAGTCTCCGTAGTGCAAGTATCTGAGCTATTGTTGATCTACTTGGTCGAAATCCGTTTTGGCTCTTACGCAGTAGTTTCTCTATGTGAGGCCTAATCCTATATAGAATCATTTTATTGTATATTTTGGCAGCTACCACAAGCAGACAGATCCCACGATAGTTCGTTGGTATGCCGAGGTCTCCTTTCTTGGGGAGAGGCTTTAGTTGACCTTTAGTCCAAATTGGTGGTGGCTTTTCCCCTTTTAACATCCGGTTGCAAACATTCCATAATGGTCTGTTTAGCACTCCGGTTTTCCATACCTCCGCTGGGATTTCATCTAATCCACTCGCTTTATTATTGGACATGCTTTTAATGCTTCTTTGGAGTTCGGCAGGTGTGAAGTCCCCTGTTTCTATAGGTAGTGTCTTGTCATATATTTTCCTTGTAGGGCTGAGCTCGATGTTTGGTGGCTTCCCAAGCAAGTTGCTGAAGTGATTTTTCCACTTCCCAACACGTTCTTCAGGACTATCGGCTTTGAGGCGCCCCTTTGCACAACTTTTCCGACCAGATACCTCATTTACAGTTTGCCAGGTAAGTCTTGATTGTTGCTGTATGTGAGCAGTTGTAATTGCTTCAGTTTTATCCTGTATATACTTTTCCTGGCTGATGTTGTAGGCCAATTTAAGATCGTCCTTAGCTTTCATCAACCTTGTTAATGTTTTCGGTTGTTGGTTGTTCGGTTTTAACTTTGTAGGCTATCTTAAGATCTTCTCTCTTACAAGTAACCTCAGAGTTTTGCCATGGCACATATTGTTTTCGTTTGGGTTTCTGGGGGATATGCCTCTTAGCTGATTCCTTGTGGGCTGTTATTATATTCTGGTATATTGAATTGGTGGATTGGTCTTCATCCATTGACTGAAGTGCTTCAAAGCGGTTTTGAACTTCTACTGTATAAGCATCCTTTACAGCATTGTCAGTTCTGAGTTTTTCCCAGTCATATTTGATTTAAATCCCCATCTTTTAATCATTTAATTTAAATTTCCATCTTTGTATTATTTTTATAAGAATTTTCAACGATCTGTGACTCAGTTTATGTATAAGCGCATGAATTTTGTATAATACATTAAAAAACAATTAATATAATGTAAGGAATCGCCTACACTGGTACACAACATAGGCCTACAGTACATCATATAGTTGCCTAGTAACTGTAGTAAATATTTCCAAATGTCAGAGAGTATACTTTCTCTGAAAATTCTCTGATTATCGTTTCCCCGATAATAATCGGGCTAATTGACTATGAGGATTTAGTACTCATCCAAAATGAATGGCATGGGTGAATGCAGAAATAATTAGCGCAAATTTTGATACATGTTTGAACGTGTTAAACCAAAGTAGCTACATTTTATGGCAGTTAATGTAAATGTTGGATTCTTAAAAAAAGTGAATGTATTTTGTTCTCATGTAAATTTATCGCATTTAAAAAATAAAAGTGGCGATATATTTGTATTTAAATTAATCGCCGGTCTTCCCTCTATAAGAAAAATGTTCATTTGAAAAAATTGATTGCATTTATATTCAACCAGAGGGCCCAACATAGAGTTAGGTAGGGGTCGGCTAGCTAGCTTGTTTTTGGCCTGTAGTTCTAGAATGCAAATTAGCTATACCGATCACCAACTGTGTTCTGACGTCTAACATGGTCCTCCATCCAAAAATAATAGTCTCGTTAATTTACCGAAGGTATTGCGCTTAACGCCGCCAGAGCCCGTACTAAATAGTTAATCCGTTGCTTTGAATTCACATCCCTCTGGTGGTCGCGGGTTCGATCCGGCTTGGGGGCCAAGGTAGATTTCGTTTCGGCATGAATGCTATACCAAATGTATGCCATTTTCCTCAGGGTGAGTATACATTTAGTTCTGAGGGTTGTGGTTGTGTAGCAAAAATGATGAAACAGGATATATACACTATAAGAAATATATAGCGTGGCACGTAGCTTGCAGCAAAGGACAATGAAGGTCGCCTTGTCAGTGTCGAAGTGAATGGTTGTATAGGAAAAGCTCGGGATCAACTTGTTGAGAACATAGCGGAGTTTCAAGAGCATGTTAGAGTTATAAGGATACAGTCACCTGAATTCAAGCTAAATAGGGATAATAAATCTATTCTTCAGGGGCGTAAACGTTACAACGACAGCTGACAGCCCACAACTGACATCAGACAACCGAGAACCATCAGCAGATACATAGATCTCTTACTCAATATGTGGTCTATTGTCGGCTGCCATTGTGTGATAGGTCGGATTTCTTATGTCGGTTGTCTTCTGTCAGTTGTCTGCCCGCAGTTGTTTTCTGACGGTTTTCTCATGTCGGTTGTCTACTGTGAGTTGTCTGCCCGCAGTTGTTTTCTGTCGGTTTTCTCATGTCCGTTGTCTACTGTGAGTTGTCTGCCCTCAGTTGTTTTCTGTCGGTTTTCTCATGTCGGTTGTCTACTGTGAGTTGTCTGCCCTCAGTAGTTTTCTGTCGGTTTTCTCATGTCGGTTGTCTACTGTGAGTTGTCTGCCCTCAGTAATTTTCTGTCGTGTCGGTTTTCTCATGTCGGTTGTCTACTGTGAGTTGTCTGCCCTCAGTTGTTTTCTGTGGGTTTTCTCATGTCGGTTGTCTACTGTGAGTTATTTGCCCTCAGTTGTTTTCTGTCGGTTTTCTCATGTCCGTTGTCTACTGTGAGTTGTCTGCCCTCAGTTGTTTTCTGTCGGTTTTCTCATGTCGGTTGTCTACTGTGAGTTGTCTGCCCTCAGTGGTTTTCTGTGGGTTTTCTCATGTCGGTTGTCTACTGTGAGTTATTTGCCCTCAGTTGTTTTCTGTCGGTTTTCTCATGTCCGTTGTCTACTGTGAGTTGTCTGCCCTCAGTTGTTTTCTGTCGGTTTTCTCATGTCGGTTTTCTACTGTGAGTTGTCTGCCCTCAGTAGTTTTCTGTCCGTTTTCTCATGTCGGTTGTCTACTGTGAGTTGTCTGCCCTCAGTAATTTTCTGTCGTGTCGGTTTTCTCATGTCGGTTGTCTACTGTGAGTTGTCTGCCCTCAGTTGTTTTCTGTCGGTTTTCTCATGTCGGTTGTCAACTGTGAGTTGTCTGCCCTCAGTTGTTTTCTCATGTCGGTTGTCTACTGTGAGTTGTCTGCCTTCAGTTGTTTTCTGTCGGTTTTCTCATGTCGGTTGTCTACTGTGATTTGTCTGCCCTCAGTTGTTTTCTGTCGGTTTTCTCATGTCGGTTGTCTACTGTGAGTTGTCTGCCCTCAGTTATTTTCTGTCGGTTCTGTGGTGTCAGTTGTCGGCTGTCAGCTGTCGGAGTAACGTTTACACCCATTCTTTAGTTTGACTTCGCTATGTCATACAATTGCGAATACCAGGATGAACACCAATCAGCTCTATGGTCACGCCAATGTGTTTCACTATTTATTACTGGAGCACACTTCAATAGTGGAAAATGTCAGAACACTTATCTTGTATGTTCTGATTCGAAGGACAAGTATAAAAATGAGGTAGCTCATTATCTGGATCTTAATTTGTCAGATATCTATAAATATAATCCACCGAGTAGTTTGATTCTTTGGAGCGACGGCCCAACCAGTGAATTCAAAAATATGTGGGGCGAGCCACGAAGTGAGTGAGCCTTAGCGTAGTGGTACCATTAATCAACCTGTGGGGCGAGCCACGAAGTGAGTGAGCCTTAGCGTAGTGGTACCATTAATCAACCTGTCGTTCTGTCGCTTTTTTTGCAGTGTTCAATTTTAAACGTTGATAACTCGGCCAATCTTCGATGAAATCTATCCAAACTTGGTACACATGTTGTTTGGCAAATGTTTAGAAATTTTCCAAGTTGAATTTTCGTGTGGCCTTCGAGAAGCTAAGATAATAGCAGTTAATTACTTAATTAAATTGATTACGGTAAAAACAGCACTTTCAACCTGCCTGTTAAAGGAAATTAATTATTTTACAGTATAAGACTTCAATAATTATACTTAAAAATTATACAGATGTAATCCACATACCCCATTCTATTATAGTTTTTAATTAGTTCAAGTGATATGCTTTAATAATTGTGTCTTTAATTGATCTAAAGCGGCATAAAAAATTTATTCTCATTAAATACTGCTCATTTATTGGTTAACATCCAAGTTGGCTCGGTGCTGGTATATAGAATGGGAAGGATGTGTGTGTAGAACAGCCAGTTGCTAGTAAGTAACCACATGTGTACAGACAGGTAGACAGATTGGCCATAGCTAGCTAACGAGATGGAAATCTGAATTCCCTACAATTCAGTCTATTATCGTGTTATTGCGTGTTAGACAGATCTCATTTAATAAATGTCAGTCAATAACATTTTATCATAGAAGGCTTATACTTGTTTTTTTTCCTCATAAATATTAGGCTTATTATTTTTTGATGGGATTTCTTTGTAGTTGAATTGTCTAAGTTTTTACACTGAGGCATTAACAGAGGGTACTGGTATTAAATTAATTATTTGAATATCATTACTGCATCGACTGCATTTAGTACTGCGTTCTGCGTTGATTATATTCCTATAAACCATACCTGGCTTCGCATATTGAATGCATCGATAGTTATAAAGATTGTAAGTCTGCGTTTAGGAAATATATTAGGATGAGCGCAACGACGCTTATAATAATTAAGACGAGTACGGCGTTGATTATATTCCTATAAACCATTCCTGGTTTCGCATATTGCACGTATCGATAGTTATAAAGATTGTCAGTCTGCGTTTAGGAAATATATTTCAATACAAAACAGGACGAGCGCAATGATGCTTATAATAATTAAGACGAGTACGGCGTTGATTATATTCCTATACACCACCTGGCTTTGTATATTGAACGTGCGATTGGAAATAAGTTCGTTCTACCCTTCCGTGGGTGGTAGATGTCGCGGTTATGTATTGGTGGTTGGGAAGGGGGGGGGGGGGGGGGGGGGGGGGGTTGGGGAGATTAAAAGGGGTAAACACGTACTGTCCTTCTCTCTTTGATTGATTGGTGGTGTGGGTAAATTTCTCAAAACCTGATTTTGTGATACAGTCGCTCAATTTTAATTCGTATCTCATAACTGGGCCTCGTGCTGCGCGAAGGCCCCACGAACGTGTCGTTCTGTCGTGTTCAATTTTCCAAGTAGAATTTCCGTGTGGCCTTCGAGAAGCTAAGATAATAGCAGTTAATTAGTTAATTAAGTTGATTACGGTGAAAACACCATTTTCAACCTGCCTTTTAAAGGAAATTAATTGTTTTACAGTATAAGACTTCAATAATTATACTTAAAAATTATACAGATGTAATCTACATACGCCATTCTATTATAGTTTTTAATTAGTTCAAGTGATTTGCTTTAATAATTGTGTCTTTAATTGATCTAAAGTAATTAAAACGGCATAAAAAATTGATTCTCATTAAATACTGCTCATTTATTGGCCAACATGCTGGTACATAGATGGAAGGATGTGTGTGTAAGGCAGCCAGTTGCTGGGAATGATTATTGGTCAAGTCTCTGCTGGTGTGGAGCTAGCTGGGTGGGAGTTGTGGCTGTAGACTAACCAGAGAGGAATTGTAATAGGCAACCAGTATTGCTATTCCAGCCCAGACAGCATTCTTTAAATCCAACATCCCAACATCCTTCCTGTATTCCAATTCCTATTGACTCTACTATAAGTGTTGTATTGCTATCTCAGGTAAATGACAGATATAATAACATAAATACCATCCATGGCATGGCTGTTGTGTAGGCTTATCTGAAATAGTTTATTCCACAATGTATATGTCTGGTTATTTTTTAATTGAATTTTTGCAAAGTAGTAAAATTAATGTTCTTAAAAATAATATTATTATTTTATATGTAACCTAGGAAATTAGCTAAATTTTTTCGCTGCAGCTTTAAGAGTGTACATTGATTTAATATTATTTCAATACCCATATTACTACATCGGCATAAGATGCGTTGGCGTTGTATCATACATCTCCACATATCACACATCTCCACATAGATGTATCAACAGTTACTCGCACAGTTTCGAAACTTCGCATAGTTATAACTGTATAAAGATCGTCGGTCTGCGTTTAGGAAAAATATTTTATGACCAAACAGGACAAGCGACGAGCGCAACGAGGCATATAATGAAGACGAGTACTGCGTTGACTAAATTATTATATAAACCACCTGGCTTCACATATTGATCGCATCCCTAGTTATTATTATTATAAAGATCGTCCTAGCCTGCGTTTAAGAAATCTATTTAAATACAAAACAGGACGAACGCAAAGAGGCTTATAATGAAAACGAGCACTGCGTTTATTACATTCCTATAAACCACCTGGCTTTGCATATTTAACGTGCGATTGGAAATAAGTTCGTGCTACCCTTCCGTGGGTGGTAGATGTCGCGGTTATGTATTGGTGGTTGGGAAGGGTGGGGGGGGGGGGGGGGGGAGATTAAAAGGGGTGAACACGTACTGTCCCCCTTTCTTTGATTGATAGGTGGTGTGGGTAAATTTCTCAAAACCTGATTTTGTGATACAGTCGCTCAATTTTAATTTGTATCTAATAACTGGGCCTCGTGCTGCGCGAAGGCCCCACGAACGTGTACATGGTTCAACTCATAAATATTCTTGGTAACAAGTTTTCTCCCCAAGGCGAGCTCATCTGGAGATACACTGCTACATCCCACGGGAAAGGTGTTGTAGATGGTGTTGGTGGCCGAGCTAAATCTCTTGTTCATTCCCTAGCTATGTGTACGAATGGTACAGTTGTTCAAAATTCAACTGATTTTTATAACTGTGTGAAATCTGCTATGCCTGCAGTGAAGGTCTTCCCCATTGATGCATTCGATATAAAGACCATTCTTGACTGGGAGTTAGCGCAACCTGTACCTGATATAATGAGATGCCATGATGTATGCTTTAAGGAGCTGATAACTCAGTTAAACTTAAAGTAACATCAACAAGTAACGAACTGCACCTTGCTCTCAGTGGATCTAACCGTGGAGAAATTTTGGGAGCCGAAGATAGAGTTGAACCTGAATTTATTGATTTTGGAGATTTCGTTGCGTTTAAATAGGAAGGTTCGATTTATCCAGGACAAGTTGCTACAATTTGTTCAGCTGGAATTATGATTAATGCCATGACAAAGAGTGTTGGCGATTCATGGAAATGGCCCAAAACCGAAGATATTCACTTAAACCCTAGATGTGATGTTGTATGTAAAATTAGAACCCCAGTAGGTCTTTCTAGAGGTGTCTACAAGGTCCCTGACATGGACAAATATTGGGGTTATAAATAGGCCTAGTTACATTTTATTTCATTGTCAATTTGGATTGCATTTTTGGTTGTAAGTCTAGGAACATTAAAAAATAGAACATTAAAATTGTAAGTACCGCAATATTTTTCTCATTCGTGGGAACTTTGCGCAGCACGAGACTCGGGTTTTACAACTAAGTCTCCAGGTTTTTATAATTCGCTTCTAGCGGCTGACGAAAGAACTATAGAATTCCGTCTGTGCGTAGAATTTCTAAACCTTTGACAGACAACATATTGTGTACCAAGTTTGGTTAATTTCATCAATGTTCATCAATAAATGATATTTAGATATTTATGATAAAAGTTATTAGCGATTTAGACAACTCGGCAATGGTACCCATATGCCAAGACTTCACTCACTTTGTGGCTCGCCCCACATTTTGCATCAACATCTTGGTTGGAAATACTTAGTTGCACTTCATTATCACTAATTGTCCGGATATTACTGTTAGATTAAGTGTAAGAGAACATTACGATCATAAAATTCGTACAGGTCCCGTACTTTACCTACCAATGTCCAATACTTTACCACACAAACAACACTGTAAAAAATTTGCAATGTAGCAATTCGTCTGATATTTATATTTTTACATAAGCTTATTAATACAGCTTTATCCTAAACATCAATTCAACACCGTACCTGCGCACAATTCGCTAAACTTTAGAATTGAAATCATAAAATAAAAAAACTATTTCGTACGAATCCGTACTTTACCTTGATTAGACAAGCTAGTGTTTTCTTAAAAGTGACCGAGTACCTCCAAAATCTTAGCGAAATTTAAAGCTGATATTCGAAAGTTCAATCCAAGCACAATTTTGTGCATATTTGTACTATGGGTAGATAACATTGTACAGGCAATCAAAGTTCAAAATTGTGTACGAATGTCCCGTACTTTACTTTGGAATGAGCCAGCAGAAAAATAACTGAAATAGTGTGTGTCATTGAACAATTTCAAATCTAATTTTTTTTTTAAGTTTTAATTTTTAGAATTTTAAATTATTTGAATTATTTCATATTTTGTTTGTTTACATGTGGATCACAAATATAATTATCATAATTCGAATACTGAACTATATTTTAGTAACTTGGTAACTCAAACCCCTAGACAAAGAGTGATAAATTAAAAATTTAATTAAAAATAATTGATAAATCAATACAGCAATACAAAATACTTCACTTTTATAAATTTACGAGTTTGTACAGTGAATTTGTAGAGGCTATGGAGGATTGTATATTATGTGTATATTTGGTTTATACTACCGCCCTAATTAAGGGGGGTGGGGGTAGCGCACTGACCAAAAAGTCGAATTTTTTAAACATATCCTATCTGATCAGAGATCTTCAAAATGTATAATCTCCAGTTCTAGTGGACGTATGTATGAAGTTCGATTTAGGCTCTTTCGGAAGCTCTTTTCCCAGAGAACAAAGTTACCATTCGAGTTAAAAATAAAATGGTTGTGATGCATTATTTTGGGTAAAATATGCAAAATAAATATGGATAATATGGTAAAATATTTTATTCAAGTTATGATTGCTCAGGCACCTTTCAAGAGTTTACCAAACCAAATGGTAAAGTTGTTCTCAATCAAAATCAAAATAACACCTTCAGCAACTAAATCAATTGACTGAATGTACTTTACTAAATAATTGTTACCAGTTAATTTATACTGCCTCTATGGCCTGCCTTAGAGGGCTTCGCATAAGTAGGGTACCACATAAATCTGGTACCCATATGGAAGCAGTTGTACCAAGTACCTGATAATATCATGAACATTGACACTGTCAATGTTCCACCTATAAAGTTTGAATGTTGAAGGAATATTGTGAGATTAACGTGTCTCTCTGTGTCTCTACGCCAACGGGGCCGAGTATCAGGCGAAAACAACACCATTGCATAGCACAGCACACAGTTTGTAGTCGAGTACAACATTAGTACCAGTGTTCTCTGGACTGTCCCTCATCTCACGAAAACGAAGTTGTATTCTCGCCTTCCAAACCAAATAATGCTCATCTCTTTTGAGATAAACCTTACCTTAGCAACTAAGCCATCACATCCTTTCAGATTCCGAGTCTTCACCAGGATCCCGTCCATAACACCCCTCGACTTGACCGAGAGTAGGATAGGTCTCGAGCAAGACTTCATATACAGCACTGCAGCAGTAGTACTGCAGTACTGATTACATTTCATGAAATTCGATTTGGAATATCTATATTATTGAGTTACGCCGGTTTTTTGGTGTTCACATTTAGATGAAATTCATATAAAATAAGCTAGAAATTTCAAACTGGCTTTTTTCAGAGGGTGCAAAATTTTGTGCCATCACTGAATTTGGAAATATGTCAATTTTGGAAATTGATTGTTTGAACCTGTTTTTTTTAGGGAGGGGTGTTTTGGAGTTCTAGTTTCGATTGAATATATACGATTTGCACCAGGCATATCACTCTTGTATTTTTTGGTGCTGTGTGCAAAATTAGGAGCTAGAACAAATTTTAATCCATTCAATAGTTCAATTGATTGTGACAACTTATTACTCGCATTTTAGAGGTTTATGGGGGTTCTGAATTCAATGGAATAAATAATTATATAATTAGCCATCTCAAAATTGTATTTTTCTAAAGTGGGTACACAATTTGGTGCTAGCACCAAATTTTGAAACCCAGCAATTATATCAATTGATTGTATCGCCTTGTTACTTGCGTTATACGAGTTTGTGAGGGTTCTAAATACAATGGAATTAGTAAAATTGCTGAAGAGTTCTGAAACTTGTATTTTTCGGCGGTGCTTGAAAATGGTGAATGTGCTAACAGCCAAACTGAAAGCAAATTGTGTATTTTTTACATTCTGCTTCGGCAAAATGTCCGATTCGGTTGACCCTAATTTAGACACCATTACAGAACAAAACAAAATTAATGTTGGAAGCATCTCCCATCGCACTCTCTCAGCTCCATTTTCAGTTGGTAATGAGACTCTGAAGTCGAATGTCCGAAGTCTGATCAGTCGAAACTTAACCCTATACCCCTGGGGTGTTTAGACCACTAGCAGCACTGGCGGGGGGCCGATTCTGCCTGTGGAATTATTTCATTTAAGTAGCAATTTGTAGTTTAGTTTGTGTAAAAGATTTAAAAATTTCGAAATTTATTTTTTATTTCTATAAGTTCTTTAAAATACTATGCATTTGTAATATTAAAGAGATACATCTGATGGTCCAGTAGGTTAGTCCATAGGTCGTGTATATAGGTACAGAGTTCGAATCTCACTTAGCGAATTTGTATTTCTGTAGTAGTTTATTTCGAATTTAAATATACCGCCTATCTAGTTTTATAGTAGTTGAACCAATACTGTGCGTTCACCTTTGATTTCTGATTAGCTGGACCAATGAGAAGTTTATATCTTGTGTTTAATAGTTTATTGGACCAATGTGGCTTTTAGGAATGTCATAGAACGAATCAAACGAATCGAACGATTAGAATGCATTCGAATTCCATTCCACATCCAAATTTACTATAAAAGGTGCAGTTTGACTTTTAGTTATCACTTGACTTAACTAATAGTACTTCTTAGTAAAAGTTATTTCTATAACTTGTTAAAACTTATCTTGTTTAATTTGTAAAACTTAATTTAGTAAACTTGTAAATTTTTAGTCTGTGTTCTGTCTGCTTTACCTTAAAATATACTTAAAAACTCTAACTATGTAATTTTAACGTATCTTATCTAAAACCACTGCCAAACATTAGATGAATGGCTACCGAGAACTTTAGACGACGGCGACGTAAGGGG
>JAUCBJ010003013.1:0-15154 GCA_032718475.1 Nemertoderma westbladi | reverse complement strand
TTTTTGAAAATTACATTTCATTAAATATTAATTGTAACATCTTTATTTTTTATTTACACCGGTTTTTTTGTGTTAGAAATTGGATGGAATTCATATAAATTGATTTAGAAATTTCAAACTTGTTTTTTTTCGGTGGGTGCCAAATTTTAGTGCCAGCACCAAATTTTGAAATAAGTTAATTTTGTAAATTGATTGTTTGAAACTTGTTTTTTACGCAATTGGGGTTTTTTGGGGTTCTGGATTCGATGAAATATATACGAGTTGCACCAAGCGTATCAAACTTGTATTTTTCGGTGCTGTGTGCAAATTTTGGTGCTAGCACGAAATTTTGAAAATCCATTCAATAGATAAAATTGCTTGTGACAATTTATTTCTTGCGTTTTAGAGGTTTATGGCTGTTCTGAATTCAATGGAAAATATAATTATCGAACTAGACATCTCAAACTTGTATTTTTCGGATGTGGGTGCAAAATGTGGTGCTAGCACCAAATTTTGAAAACCATCAAATATATCAATTGATTGTGTCACCTTGTTTCTTGCGTTATACGGGTTTGTGATGGTTCTGAATTCAATGGAATCAGTAAAAACAGCACTGGACATCGCAAACTTGTACTTTTTGGTGATGGGTACGAAATTTGGTGCTAGCACCAAAATTTGCCAAATTTCGCCGAAAAATACAAGTAGCAATGATCCATGGTGGTGTTCCATGGTGGTGTTCCATGGTGGTACGGATTCCATGGTGGTGTTAGGATGGTTGCATAACGAGAAGACGCGATATCCCATATTCATATCAAACCGGGTGGATGAGATAAGATCGTCTACGGACTTGCTACGGACTGCCCGACTGACAACAATCCGGCGGACTTGCTATCGAGAGGCGTATAATGCCACGCTTTCTCAAGAAAGCAAGAGTTGTGGCAGCATGGTCCGCACTTCCTCAACGACAGGTCGAAGTGGCCACCAATGAGGAGAGTATATCCAAAGGGAGATGAAGTAGTAGTGGATGATGAGGGAAACGAATCAAAGGGGGAGGAGATATTCAGCCAGTTGGTAAGGGAGATCAAGGAGGCGCCACTGCAATCTAAGACGATAGAGTCAAGCATTAATCCAACAGATAGACTACTTGGTTACAGCTTTAGCTGGTATAAGACGAAGAAGCTAGTGGCATATCTGAGAACTTACGGAGAATTCCTTAGGGGAGCTTGTACGGGTGGAAAGTCCAAACCCACCACTAATCTGCCAAAGCCGTGATACGATACGAGCAAGGGAAGGTATTCGGAGACAAAGTTAACTGTATTAGGAATGAACAACGTCTTCGACAGGACAGATCCACGTGCTGTTGCCGCAACTGGATAAGGATGGAATCCTGGTCATGAACTCCTGGGTGGCTAATGACACCAGCGCCTTAGTTCCACCAAAGCCAGTAATAATCCCTAACAAGTCACTAATAGATTACCAGATCATATGGGATGCTCATAAGACCATAGTTCATGGCGGTAACAATGCAACCTTAAATGCGATTAGGAGGAAATACTGGGTAGCTCAGCTTAGAAAGATGGTGAAGGCGGTAGAGGGACAGTGCCAGACATGCCGGCGGACGAAGAAGGAGAGGGCCATGCAAGAGATGGCGCCTAATAAAATTAATAGGGTAGGCATCACGACCCACCGTTCACACATTGTGTTGTGGACATGTTCGGGACGCTAAAGATCAAGGTGATGCGATACGGTATAATCTTCGTATGTAATAACACGAGGGCTGTGGGGATAGAATTGGCACAGGACGCTACGGCATCGGCATTTATCAATGCGCTAGAAAGATTCGTAACCCACAGAGGAGGAACAGTCGAAGTGCTATACTCTGATAATGGAACTAACTTCGTTGGAGCAGAAAACGAGTTAGTGGAGGCCTTTGACATTTTGGAGGGAGATGTCAGGGCAATGATGAGGAGGCACCTGATTAGATGGGAAAGGAGGACGCCATACGCACCACATATGTTGGGTTGCATAGAACATCAAGTGATAGCTCAAAGCAGCTGATGACCAAACTCATGAACAATCACATGGTGACCGAGGATGTATTAAGGACAGTGCTGGCAAAGCGCGAGGGGATAATCAACAGCCGACCGCTGTATCCCGAGAATGATGAACCAGAGTCACTGGACGTTCTGACACCAGCACACCTTCTGATGGAGAGACCAGTGACGATAGATATGCGAAATATCGACCCAGATGATATTAACTCGCGTCAGAGCTGGAAAGTGGCTATGGCGATAGGTGCAGAGTATTGGAAAAGGTGGATCCAAGAGTACCTGCCAATGCTGCACAAAAGAAGCAAGTGGAGGAATAGTCAGTATAGTAGTGATGAATTACTTACGTAGTAATTAAGCAGGAGATGATCAATAGCGATGTAGGTGGATGATTATAGCAAGATGAAAATCATACCAACTGAGAGCTAAGAAATTCTAGAAACATAATTAAAAGGCAATGGACAAAATTACAAAATAAGGGAAAATCAACACACAAGGGAGAAGAGGAAAAAGGGGTAGGCCATCCCAGATTTTAACACTGATTCAGGTAGAATCAGTTGTCTTTTGTCTTACTGAGCCTGACAAGGCACCATCAGTTTGGTGAGAGATTGGGATGGTGGAGAAACGGTGACAAAGGTAACGGCTAGAGGGGATCCATGGGACGCCGGATAAATGTGGATAAAACGATCGGCAGGCTCCTCCACTGTGTCGTAGAGAGGGTGAAATATACAAAGGAACACCTTGAGAGTCGACCAGGAGGAAATTGCAATTTGCCTGCCAGATTGCCGGGAGGTAATGACAACCGCGTCGCATGGAAGGGTCACTAATACCCAGTGACACCTGGATGGGTGGTCATTAAACAACAGAGTGGAGTTTAGGATTTATTATGAGAGCTCATACCCTGCGAGACAAAAAACGTCCTGAGGGGTGCTACTGGGGTTATGGGTAGGAGGGACATTTGATGTGACCACCAGCGAAGCGTTATCGAGAGATGGTAACAACCGCACCTCAAGGAACTGACAATAGGGATTAGTTATAAGAGATAAGTTCCACGACTAAGAACAAACGGGATGGCAGGGAGCGTCCAAACCAGGACGAGGATAAAAGAGAAGAATTATGATGAACTGGAAGGACGGGATGGAAGTTCTAGACCAACACTCTGAATGTTATTCGCTGATGTCATTCACTAATGGGAAAACATCAGGAGGGCTATAAGGCAGCACCGGAATTGTAGACTAAAGTAAAATATTTCCACCCTAATTATAAATAATATAAATAAGATATATAAAGTAATCAATCGTAGTGTAAAACCACCCCATATGTACTATAGCCAGATATAACCTTTTCCAATTACCTACTGGGACTGGGGACTAATTGACTGGAACAGGAGGACGAAGTAACAGCGTGACTCATTTATTATATATAAAGTACACGTATATGAGTTCGTGAGACAGGAGTATAGAGAGTGAAAGTAAAATGGGGTTGAGTATGAGAGGAATATGGGGAGGAGGTGTGAGAGTTTGGGGAAAGATGAAGGGCGCGGGATTCAAGTGAGGGGGGGGGGGGGCAAGCTGAACGTAGGATGAGTCCTATGGGACTAACAAAATGAGGTAGTGACTAGTTTGGACAATAGTATCCGAAAGAAAATCGGGTGGGGAAGAAGGGCGCTCGTCTAAACAGAGATGCCAGATACCTTGGTACAACTTCGCTCTTAGATGTACCAAGTGTTGGTAGTGAGAACAGACCCAGAGGGGCCAGTCTGGAAAATTGGCCCTAAGAAAAAATTCAACCCCACATCCAGTATTAGATTGGATTCCAGAGGAATTGGAGTGCACTTTAGGTTGATGGTATCTTCTCACTAGGAAGATAGCATGGGGGGAGTTTTAGCGGATCCAATTCGCTGCACCACCCAGCGGAAAATGTGAAAAGGCCTGATTTACGAATCATGATTGAATATGCGATATTACTAATATAATATCGCATACCAAAGGCACCAAGGCAATATACATTGCCAGCTAGAGAGAGAGATGCCAGCACATCAGCTCATCTCAGGGGGAAGCTAGCATAGGGCCATGGGAAAATAGGGATTGGCCGGAGAGTAGATCAACCAATGATAGTCGGTTTTCCATCAATTATCGCGCATTCACTGGTAGGCCAAACCTAGGTAGGATTGTGTATCCCATGTAATATATATAACCGTTGCTCTGTTAATTGTGCTACAGTTGGCTACATTGAGTGTAGAAGTCAGACGGTTTTTTAACTGTCGTCGTTGTCATTATTACTGCTATTATTATATTAGACTGATTGTGCTTATATCTGACATTACAAACAACTATAACTATAAACTCAGTTATTTCACCAGCCTTCAGCCTTTCAGATTCCTTAACAGCATTTTAGTAGCATTTTAGCAGAAGCGGCGACGCGTATCTTCCATACGACTCGAAACACACAGACACTACTGGTCGGGATCTTTTGCCAACTCGGTTCCCGTCACAAACCGTTGCCAGCAAGTCCAGAATGTATGAGTAATGGTCTAGTGGTTGGGAAAGACAAGAACGCCCCGCCCGGAAGCCATGCTGGGTCACATTAAGGAGGTTATTTTTCTACAGATATTCTACTAGTCTCCACCTTACTAAACGTTCAAGGGTTTTTGAGAGGATGGATGTAATACTTACTGGTCGATAATTAAATGGCTCCAGTCGAGATCCTTTCTTAAATATTGGGGTAATATGTCCAAATTTAAGTAGGATGGAAATATACCAGATGATAATGATTCCTGATAGATTATAGAGAGGGGATCGGCCAACTCATTCTTACATTATTTGAAATATGAAATAAAAATTAAAAATTAAAAAATTATTGCTATAGATATAAATTACTAGCTCTAATTATAAATTATTACTTAAGTGCATAAAATTACTAGATATATATGTTAATTATACAAGAAAAGTGTTGAAAAAACAAAAATATTATTTTTAAAAAATGTTTTATAATTTGTTCTAGAATATTATTTAACAAAAAAATAATTCGAAATATCCTAGAATACTTCACACTAACATTAAAAAGTAATACTTCACACTAACATTAAAAAGTAATACTTCACACTAACATTAAAAAGTAATACTTCACACTAACATTAAAAAGTAGTAGCTAGTAAACTATACTACACATTTTAGGGTAAAATGAAAATTTTGGCATGGGCGGAACTCTAGCCGAATAGATAATAAGTTCTATGTTCTAGAAGATAAAAAAAAATGACGGCTAGAGTTCCACCCATGCCAACATTATCATTTTGCTATAAAATGTGTATAGTTTACTAGCTACTACTTTTTAATGTTAGTGTGAAGTATTCTAGGATATTTCAATTTATTTTTTTGTTAATTAAATAATGTTCTAGAACATAATATTTTTTGTTGTAAAACTTTTTTAAAAAATTATATTTTTTGTTTTTTTTTAACACTGTTTTTGTATAATTAACATATATACACCATGTCCCAGAATATAGTGTCGTAATTCAGTGACACTCCCTCCACCCCCCCCCCCCCCCCACCCCCCTCTCCCCCTAATTTTTCTACAAAATAATCTACAAATGAGATTGCATGAAATGACAATGACAAAGTGAAACTATAACTATCTCTGTTTCAAATTTCTTGCAAGTTTTTCTCAATAAGATTTGTAGAAAAATCAGGGGGGGGGGGGGCAATTTCGTTTCGGCTCGGCTTCTGCAATTGATAAGACTGCAGAAGCCCGGAGCAAACTTTGCTAAATATTCCAAGTATGACATTGACTGATTGAGGAGCTAAGACAGTAACACTAATCAATCTGTCCATCGTTATACTAATTAATTCTGGACTGAACTTCCATTTAAATGGCATTATTTTTTTAATTGTTTCCAGTTTACTTGGGTAGTTTCAAAATTAGCTTAATTATACAGTAGTTTAGGATAGGCTAAATATTGCCATTTTACTTTGTAGTACCTATTTTTTAATTAATCATGACTTTGATACATACTGCAATACCAAATATACCTACTACCTCATATAAATAGTATTACAAAGACTACCTGTACTTTTAGTGAGGGTTTCTAAATTTGATGTTACTACTGTATGGCTTACTACGGGTGAAAATGTGGTGCATACAGTAAGTGCATGCATACAGTAAGTGCATAACAATACTTCTTAATATTGAACTGAAAATCCATTGAAAGTGTAATATTTTTGTGTTTTTTTTTAATTGTTTCCGGTTTACTTGGCAGGATGGGTAGTTTTCACTTAGGTAGTTTAGTTTTGTAGTTTAGTTTAGTTCAGGTACAGTAGTTTAATTATACAGTAGTTTAGGTTAGTAATGTACTTAATGTAAATATTGCCATTATACTTTGTAGGCCTAGTACTTATTTTTTTAATTAATCATAGCTTTCTCCTCGTTAAGTCCGCAGACCAAATAGGTACCAGTCTGGCACTGCCTGTCAGCCAGTATAGTGACGTAAATACGAATTTATGACCATAACTTGCTAACTTTCTAAACTTCGGTTCGGATCCGGTTCGGCCCGAAGTTGGCCCTGCTTCGGTTCTGTTCGGTTCGGCCCCATAAAGTGCCTTCTGTTGAACCCTAGTCACTGAATTACGACACTATATTCTGGGACATGGTGTATCTAGTAATTTTATGTACTCAAGTAATAATTTATAATTAAAGCTAGTAAAAATAAAATACAACTAAAAAATGTTCTAGAACAAAAATATTCATCAAAATTGATACCGGTAGCTAACACGTGTTCTATACCACTTACAAAAAAAATGTTTAAAAAGCTAGCTAGTATAAAAAATAAAAATGTGTTCTAGAACAAAAAAAAAAGTATAAAATACTAGCTAGTATAAAAAATGAAAAATATGTTCTAGAACAAAAATATTTATCAAAAGTGATTGCTAGCACATCTACTGTATAACATTTATAAAAAATAGCAAAAGCTAGCTAGTATAAAAAATCTGGTCAATGGGTACCACAAGTGTACCAATCCCGTTTTTTGTTCTAGAACAAATATTTGACCTTCATATGCCACTAACATGGTAGCTGGTAGTTTTGATTTTGTGTTAACAAGTACTTTTATGAGAAATTAAAAAAAATAAAAAGACACGTAGACATTTATGATTCAACATAGGGGCCTACTACATAAGTGTAAGTGCATATAGAAACCAGACAATTCCGGGCAGAATTGATTTGAAGAAAATGGCGAATGAAGTTAAAAAAAATGTATTTTTCAAAAAAAAATTTTCTCAAAATTTTATATTCATAAGGTACCGACCGGTATGTTTATTTTCATTGAACATAAAAGTTTTGATAAAACTTTATATGAATACTGTACAGTTGTTGTGCAATAATATTAACATCCACGTATTTTGTAACACTAAAATTTGTATTTTATTAACTTTAATATTGGTTGTTGGGTTTAAATCAAATTTGAAATATTTTGGTACTAAACACTGTGGGTAACAAGAGGGACATTGCCCGCATTGGGGCAAATATGTAAAGGAATTCTGCCCCCCCCCCCCCCCCCCACCTTCTGGCCATGAATATTGATTTTCTTATAACAATTTTTGTATATTTTGTATTTTATTGTAAGCGGATCCATTCCGCTACACATTCCAACCTAAAATGCGCAGGGGAGCCAATTTAATTTTGGACACAGAGAAATACCGAGCCAGTAAATGGGCCCGACAAGCCTACATACAACTACAGGGAACTTGCTGTAAGCAATGTGCTTTGGCAGCCTCATGGAGTGAATAAGCATGATGGACAGCCCATGACTTTCTTGAGACGCATCTTAAAGACACTGGCCTTGAAGATGCGGATGATCTAGCAAATGTCATGGGTGATAGGGAGTTGTGGCGGCGCAATTTTGTCGACAAGCCAGCACATTCTTAAAAATGCAGCTGCAAGGCAGCATGCCGATCCTAGTAGTAATAGTAGTAGAAAAGGGAAAGGTGGATGATGCAATAGGGCCAGCTGGTGGGTGAGTTGGTCCAATGGGAGGGTTGCATGTGGCGTGTATCGGCCAGAGGCAAATGAATCATGTTAGCCTCCTCAAGGCAATGTATTCTACCCATATATAGGCCTATATATCATCCAATCATTGTGCAGCCAGTTGGCATTCATTCCATTTATAGCGCAAACTTGAAATAGTTTTCCACCACTGTGCTATGCTACGCAGTGCAACCGGTACTACATTAGTCACTCAGTATATTTAACATCAGTCAATTAACAACAGTAAAGTAACAACAGTAAACTCTTTTATTCACCAGCCTACAGCCAAGTCAACCACACAGTCAGAAGCCAACACGAGTGCATAGGGAACTGTATCTTCACCACAGTCAACCTGGTTGGGATCCCCGCGCCAACCAGGATCCCGTCACAGTGGAAAACTACCGTCGATCAGTCCACAGTTTCAGTCAGTCAGTCCCCAGTTCAGCAGTAAGTCTAAAAGATGATGCACTAGGGCTCTGCCGCACCCCACCAGGAACCCGCAGTGAGCAAGACATAACTGTGCAGGTGGTGGAGAGCCAGCAGTACTGTTCTGCTAGACTGGATCCGTCACATAGGGGCGGATTGGTTGGAGATGAGTAATGCGGATGGGTATGGGGAGAAAAACGGTTGAGACTGGATGATGGCGAGGGGACTGGGACCATCGGCCAACAGTAGGCTACAGGTGGCACGCGGCCCGAGGGAACGGCGATGGGTGGGCCGACTGTATGACGCCAAACAAGGAGGGGCAACCAGGAGGTCCAGGACGAGGATGTCACCGAAAGTCAATGACTGATGAGGGGTTACAACTAGGGGTGAACTGGATAGCCGGATATCCGGTAGAATTTTGCCAGTCCGTATAAATCCGAATTTTCATATGTAAATAACTTATGCAGTTTGAATTTCACACGAAGCAAAAAATAACCCAAAGTAAATGTTTAGTTCATAAAATGACAGTTAGTTTATTTACATGAGAATCCATCACCATGTTTACTTTCTTAGTCTAACATCTGTCATATCTTTTCCCTTTGTTTCAAAGGGAAGACAACAAGCAGCTATAGCAGCCGTGAAAGCCACTCCAGCATATATTCCGATGGTTAAATAGATACTCTTTTGCAAAGCAACTTGGGCGACAAAAGGAGTCATGATTGCCCCCAAACGGCCAGCAGCAGAACATATTCCAAGCGATAGAGCGCGCACACTTGTTGGATAAACCTCAGGGGTGTAAAGATATGCAGTCTGAAAGCTCCCAGATATAACACCTCGAGCGCAAAACAAGAGCAGCACAGTAACTGTCCGACTAGAACATATCAATAGAAACAGTACAAACATTCCGAACAGGGCAATTAAAGAAGATATGGTATACCGACGCCCAATGGGTCCAATTATCAAAACTGTAAACAGTAATCCTGGAAACTCAGCCACTGAAGTCCACAATAAGTCAATGTAATCTTGTGTGTCTAGCAAATTGCAGTCTGCATGACATGTCCACGAATTTCGGTTTCCAAAACTATTCTCTATCATGCACTTGTCTCCTGGTAATAGCATGAGTTCTGAAGTTAGAAGAATGATCCCGTAATAGCAAATTGTACACGACATCCAAATATATAAAAGTAACACTGACGTTCGCAGGTACTCTACCGAAAACAAATCTGATATTCGTCCTCGTTTTGCCTCGGATGTGGTGTACACTAATGTACCGAGTGGCATCGGCTTTTTGTTATCTTTAGCTATGCGTTCTAGTGTAGCTATTGCTCGCTGCCTCCTTCCTGAAAGGATATCAAATCTGGGACTTTCTGGAAGCCAGAATATTATAAAACAAAATATGCCAACAGGTAATGCACATGAGGCTAAGAAATAGGGCCACCCAAGAGTAGGCATGACTAGTAGAGCAATTAATGTTGTTATGCAAGCCCCTGTTGCCCAGAAGACTTGCATTAAAATGATGCAACGAGCACGAGTATTTTTGGGTACGAATTCCACGTAAAGTGCTACAGCTTGAGGGGCCCCACCTATTCCGACACCTACAAGACCACGTAGCACCAATATCCAAGCGTAGTATGGAGCGTAAGCGCTCACCATTCCAAAGTAAAATGTCACCACTGAACTTATGAAAAGACCAACCCGGCGGCCATAATTGTCACAAACATAACCCCATAATGATGAAGAAAACATCATCCCAATGAATACAACAGTGGTGATCCATGCTTCTTCAACAGTTGTCAACTGCCATCTGCACAACAACTCCGGGGCCAAAATACTCAAAATCATCATCTCCATGGCATCAACAGTCCAGGCCAATCCTGCGATGAGGGAGACTTTTACTTGGAATTTACCAAATCCAATTTGATCGATAGCCTCTTCTATAGAGTAAACCTCATCTTGAAATAGAGGGGTCTTTTTGCTGTAATCGTCTTGACTTGACGATACAGTCTCTATATTGTCCTTTGGTATTTCAACTGCAGTTCTATCCGCCATACTACTTTACTAAGTAATAATATACAAAGGATAAGGTTTTCTCACAATTTTAATTGGTCATATTCTTTGTCCAACAGAGTTGCACACGCTGCAAAGCAACATTGTGCGCTGCGTTATCACCAAATGGTTTTGTAAAAATATACAACCCTAAAGAGTTCTGTTTCATCGCCCAAGTTTTATTAAAAATATATTTTTATATTATATATATATTTTTTTATAAGTATGGTTAATCAAATTTCATAAACAGTGCCAGCCTGTAATAAATACATAAACTCAAATATGCGCTATATATATAAACCAAAGTCCACTTTGATATTTTAAATCCCATGCCTGGGGTTTCCATTATTCCCTTTCTCGTAATTTATTGGTCAGACCATCATGTTGTTGTATCATGTATGGTCGTGGCATCTGTTCATCTCCATATTTAAAGAGTCCAACTGCCATTGTAATTTCCCTCATCCTCCTTTCTATGAGTGTTCTTAAGATTCCACAACTACCAATCACCCTGAGGTTTGAAATTCCGGGAGTTGGTTTTTTAGAGTACATCTGCTGCCTCATTAAATCAATTGAAAGTTTTCCTGTGCATTGATTTATTTAGATTATTTCTTATTATTGAATAATTATAAATTGTCTTTGATACTTCCATGGTTTAATAGTAAATATAATTTATTGATATATATATTTATTATAACTTTACTTTATTTATTATAGCTATTATAAATTTAAATATAATTTAAAAGTAAATAACCATAACGGTATGGTGATAAATAATAATTAGTACTATTAAGACTTTAGACCTTTTATCTACAACAATACATTTTACTATTGTGCGAAATAATAATAAAAGAATATTTATTGTACTTTGTTTCACTATCACTGTTTCACTATCACTGTTTCACTATCACTGTTTCACTATCACTGTTTCACTATCACTGTTTCACTATCACTGTTTCACTATCACCGTTTCACTATCACTGTTTCACTATCACTGTTTCACTATCACTGTTTCACTATCACTGTTTCACTATCACTGTTTCACTATCACTGTTTCACTATCACCGTTTCACTATCACCGTTTCACTATCACTGTTTCACTATCACTGTTTCACTATCACTGTTTCACTATCACTGTTTCACTATCACTGTTTCACTATCACTGTTTCACTATCACTGTTTCACTATCACTGTTTCACTATCACTGTTTCACTATCACTGTTTCACTATCACTGTTTCACTATCACTGTTTCACTATCACTGTTTCACTATCACTGTCCATGTGGATAATATACGCCTCACATTCATAATAATTAGTTGGAAAGTTCTCAAGCTCAGGTCCTGTTAATACAGCAGGTTACGACAACCAAAACACTAAACACGCATGCAAACACATACAACACGCGCATGTTTCCACTTGTAAACCCTCATCTGTACAGAACCATCCTCACGCAAAGTTAAGACAGCCTTACGAGAGTCGCCATTTTGCCGACGCCACGAGGGTTGCATCCACCACCACCACCGGAACAAAACTCCAACACTGTTAAGCTAAGATGCCCTTCAGCAGTAAGCAGCGACTAATTGTTACTCGTGCAACCACGGTATTAAGATGTGCACATCGGAAAACGTAGTATACCGCGTTGAGTGTAATATCTGTAAAGAAGATTATATTGGAGAGACTGTAAGACCAGTGAGAGGACATATAGCTAAACACCGCCACTCCTTCGTAATAAAAACAAAGCAAAGAACAACTCAGTAGGACAACACTTTAATGGCAAACACCCGATAGACACCAACACCCGCACCCATTAATATGCGCATCCGAAAGCACTGCAAAGACTATTAAACACTAATAATTCGCGAAAGGCCCTCTATGAATATCTAGTACTCTGATGAGTTAGACACCGGTTGGTAAAATTGTTTGGTGCTATTTAAATTAAATTAATATTCAATTTCATTTATAATAATTATAGTAATATTACAGTACTAGACGTGTGCTAATAATAGACCGTGCCACCAGATTACCTACCGTAAAACTGTAGGTAAATTAACGCCTTAGAATTCGTATTTCATGCTGAATTAGGGTCATAGAGTACGTTTGTAAATTTAGGGCTTTATAAATATGTTAATTATTAATTATTATTATTATTAATTATGCAATAAGTTAGTATAGCAGTACTACCCTAGGAAGTTGAATAATAGCCTATTGGCCGAAATATCGCAACATAATTATTTTTTACATCATTTAACCCACCTACACCGCAATATGAGTAGAACAGTGGCCGGGGCACGGAACTAATGTACCGACTAGTGACCGACTTTTAAGGAACAGACTTTTTACTAGTCGAAGTCAAGACGCCGTTAAGCAAGCTGGAAGTCATCAATCAAATGTAAAATCCATCAGCAATGTTGGCGTCTGAAGGGAAGTGTTATTAACTGACCTATGGTCAGAGAGAGAGAGATGCCACTCTGTCCAAAATCAAAAAATCACAATAAAAAAATTAAAATAAAAAATCCGCATTTTCCAGGTTGTACTTATTGACTTATTTATAGACCCTTTTTTGCCTTTTCACCAGAGCTTAATTGATTATAGCTGTATTGCGATATCTGTTTGCGCCCTAATTCTGTAGGCTTAATCATTTCCATTCTCATTGGTAGATAAATTAAAGATTTGCTTCTCAAATTTTCGTAAAGTACTGGTACAGCGGTACATTGGAATTGACACCACAAATTGATTTAGTTATCTTCTCGGAGGCAATGTTCTCCAAGCTCGGAGACTTTCTACAGTAGATGAGAAGAGGAGTCGTCTTCTTCCCAAGAGAGGCGAAGAGTTCCTCTTTATTTACCATAACTTGATAAAGTTTGAAATAAATTTCAATTGAGAGAGTTTGAGTTGATATGATATCTTGATGATAGAGGATGTTTTTTAACCGCCGAAAGGCGGAAAAGGGCTTTAGCCCTCACTAACCACTACCACCGCCTCACCCCATACAACAATCCGGGAATTATATACAGAAAAGGGTATACTTGGGCGAGTTAGGGTATAAGGGAGCGCTTAGGGGGGAAGCCGACCATCCCAGTAGGTGGATAGACCCCCTATTAACTTTCTAAATTTTGATTTCGAGCGAATCCGACCGACGGTTTTCGAGTTGGGCCCAATGGAACGTTTTAGAAATTTGAATTTCCCGCCAAACGCTACAGCCAAACTGGCAATAGATGGAGATTAGCGGCCAACGGGATCGCGTAGGGGGTATAGATGTTAGTCCAGCTCATTCTTTTTTTGGAACGACTCGACCTATAGGGGCCGATCGGTAGCTGATCGAACACGATCTTTATGATCTTTAGCGAAATACGACCGGAAGGAGTGGGAATTTGGGAAAAGTTTGAAAGTAGAAAATGTTCCTCACCCCCGAATTATGCTAGACGGACCCGATAAAAATTTGAAAAAAATTAATTCTAGGGGGTCTACGGGGCCAACGAAGCTTTCCGATTGGACGATATTATTTTCGCCTATTACTACGGGAAGGAACGGTTTTAAGTTAAAACATGTACAAGAGATATGGTCGGGAGGCTCGAGCTCTATCCAACGGAAGCGGTCCCGGAATCGTAAATTAAGAAGTTCTCGAGATATAGAGGATAATTAACGAGTCGTTAAAAAATGCAGTAATTAGCAATTAGCGCTAATTAAGAGCTAATTAATTAATCAAATCTCGAAATCAACGGTGCCAATCGATGGGAAACAACGAGAGGAGCTCGCCAATTTTTTAAATTTTCGAAAAGACCCAGCGGAAGCCGAGATAAATGGATTTTCGTAAAATCGGGGTCCCGACCGCCAAGTTGAATATCAGCGTCGAATCGCCAAATTTGGGAAGTAGGCGAAAATATACCGAAAAAGCAAAACGAGCGATATTGATTTAAAATTCGAAACTTTTTGGTCGATACGGGTTCGCTAGTGGACGATATACACAATTTTAGTTTATTTACCCAAAAGGGTCATTTTTATGATCTTTGATCATGATCTTTATGATCTTTGGCCTAAAGCATGGAATAAGAGTATTTTTATATTAAATTGTAATTCGTACATTATAAGCAAAGTCTATGGGGACATTGTCAGACATACTTTAAAATTTATCTTTGAAATTTAAATCATTTGTTCACCCAGCCATGCAATGGCTGGGTGAACCACCAAAATATTAAGCGATGAAATCCGCAAAGCCTTTAAATACATTATAGGGTGGTGGGTGGGGCTAGTGGTTAGTGTTTATACATAGTTAGTAATGATTGTATATGATTGTTATGTATATGATTGTATATATAGCGAGTTGTTAAAAAAGGGAATGGATATAACTTTATGTTACAAAAGACTATGAATTTAGATCTATAGAGTTACGAATATACACTATCGCCACCTTTTAGCGTAGCGTAGGGGAGGAATACAATTAGTTGGAATCTATGTATGGGGAATATAGCGGAACAACTATGTACGAGATACTTCTTCGACTAATAGAACAATAACTATAGCTCTTTAAACTAATTCTAGAACTACATTTACCTACTAAAAAAACAATTAAATATAAATAATAATAATAATACAAATTAATAATACTAATTAATGAAAAATAAATGATAAAAAAACTATC
>JAUCBJ010003012.1:0-22027 GCA_032718475.1 Nemertoderma westbladi | reverse complement strand
GCAAGATACTCTTCCTACGACCACTTCCCTAATCCGACAAATATCTAGGGACTCCATAACGTAATAACATATGGAGTGGGCGTGTGACTATATCATTTTATATTTGTTTTTATTTTATATTTATGTATGTATTATTATGTAATTTTATTATAATCGTTTTCTTTAATTTTATTTAGTAGAATGTTATTTTAGAATATTTAGTAAATTAGTGCAATATATTAGTGTTTATTACGTATTTAATTACTTACAATATATTTAGTGCGACGGCAAGAAATAATTATTTTTCTCTTTCCTTACTGTCCGTATTATATTATAAATGCGAGACTATAGTAAGATGACATGTCAGTACTTATTAAAGTACAATAAAGCCACTACTATATTTAAGTATTATTGGTAGGCAGAGTATTAGGAATGCAAAGTTCAGATCCTCGTGTCTCGGCTAAACCAAGCTCTGGGTAGACCTTGGAAACGACTTGCCCCTTCACACTGACATTGCTTCGTGCGATATTGCTCTTCTACCTTATAACAAATAATACATATAGTAGCGTGATGTCCCTCTAACAGTAGCGTAAATCGCAAATAAATCTGTTAAACTTTTTGACCATCTGTAATTCTAGTCGATTAAGATATCGTGGCACCCACCGATATACTTGAAAGACAAATTCTAGAATCAGTGGTTAACGTCCCCAGACAAGTTCTGGAATAAATCGGTGCTCATCCTAAATATTAATTTAATATTTATTAAAATCTATAAAATCCCGATCCTTTAAAATTTCTAGTCAATTAAGATATCGCAGTATTTACCGATATTCTTAGAAGGACTATTTTATAGAATTAAGGATCCTAAGTCCCCAGATATGCTCTGGAATAAAATTTTTGTCAATTTAACATCAAATAATAAAATTCACGGGAATAAATTTAAGTTCATATTCAAATGAATTTCATAAATTGTCATTTTGTGCAATTTATAACATTCCCAAAATTCCAGTAATTAATAGATCATGGGAGCGGAGATTCATATTGAGTGTACTAGAGTGCGAGAATCTCCAACATATAGTCAATAGCCGATAAAATTTATAAAATCATGCATAAAGAGGATATTGACAACTAAAGAATTACTATTAAATAACATCCCAGATCTGTATGCATGAGAATTACCCTAATTCTACCGCTAGTTTTCCATAATGTCACCATGGCAACACCCACGCTAGAATTAGAAGCAAGTTAAAGGAACAATAAAAGGCTTGCCCCATTGCGTAGCCTAAGAGGATACATAGCGCACTATTAGTATCCAAGGATACATAGTAATAACGTGACATTCTGGAAGACACTGACTGACGAACAAATGGCCTGCATGTGTGCAGTAAGTAATGATTGTATGGAATTTGTGCGTTTATAGGTGAATGTTACTACTAAAGTGTGTTTACAGTAGCTAATCGCAATTGTAAAGTAGCCCTAACTCTACCGAGATAACCTCAAGTGGATTCAAGCTTTTGGGACGGACAGTGGTGGGACTTGTGCCGGTTATCGTTGTCGTGCTGTTGCTACATGTTGGCGTAAACACCGCGACAACGGTACATCGGCGCTGAGAAACCCACTGTCCGGGGGCAAAGACTAGTAGGCAGCGACGCCCGCTTGCCTAAATATTAACTCATACTGATATTAATAAACTCAGATAGCAGATATGACGGAATTGATAGAAGATGACCTTGGTATTAGAGAGCGATATACTCTACCTTTACAAGCGTTTGTGGATAGCTTGATACGCGGTGAAGCCGATCCGACTATTACGGAGGACGATGGTCGTTATATCGAACCGCCGATGTCCCAAGAGCAACTTACGCGTGAATTGGACTATCGAAAATTAACCGCTCGCTATACGCATCGTAATGGTACGTATATGAACTTCCTAACTACCGGCCATCCTATCGATTTACATGATACGGACGATGTATACACCGAAAGGGAAATGGTTCTATTTAAATATCATACCCAGCGGAGTCGTAACGATAAACCGAGAATAGATCACGAAAATTATATTCGTAACAGACTGGGAAGACGAACCAATATGCCTAGAATCTGAGGAGATTCAGCCTATCGCGCCCGGAACAACGACAACGATTACCTCCTAGAATGGTATCAAGGTCCACAGTGTCTCACTGCGTACGATTATCGCCATGCCAACTATGTTTCTCGGCAACGTTGTCGGTTATGCGCATCGAGAGACCATGTTACGCCCATGGACACAAACGTCCGCTGTTCCTATTTCCACGAACAACCAACGATGGAAATTTATTGCGCGTATTACAGACTCAATAACTTGCACATTTTTGCGGTTTGCCCTCAATTTATGACTCAATGTCACCATTGTCAACTAAAGGGACGCGCCAGTTTCGATTGCCCTTTTTAGTCACGATTTGGAAGGCGTAAATGAAACGATCACACTACGTTACATCAGAGCTTGGGAAGCGAACGCTGATTTACATTGTGATTCGCGCCATCGCTATTACCCTGGACGCGCTTACGAAGGAGTTTATGCGTTCCATCCTTATTTGTTTGCCTCCGTCGAGCAGAAATCACGCCTATCAAGTTATGAACTACTGAAGCGCGTTGGAGAATGTATTTCAACCAAATATGTACGCAAATTTCTCAGGAGCATTAATCCGAGTGACATAAATTCTTACAACTTAATAAACTTTATCCGTCAAGATCCTGCCTATGGAGACTTATTTGTCAACTCACACCCCGAGTTACAGGAAGTATATCGACGGCCTTACGAGTACCGAGCCCGCGAACGCGAGTTGGAAAGAACCATTAAACCAAGGAAGTTTCTAACTGCCTATGGTCCACCCACGGCCCTCGTTCAGACCACTCGTAAAGGACCCGTAAGAGCGGCTGTCTTGAAACGAGCTCTCAAAGCCGTTAGACCCCTCTCCCCGGACGTTGATGTCAATCAACCCGGTACTTCGACCGGCGGATATACCGATCGTAATCCCATACCTTCTGATGCAATCATATTGCACCCTTCACCCAGGAGTTATAGCCCTCCTTGTAAAGTGGCTCGCCCCAAAGAGAAAAGGACTCTTGCTAGCCTTAAAAAACCTCGTAAACGCCGTCCGCGCAAGAAAGACTAACTGTTTAGAGTATTTTTATATTTTAGAAACTGTGATTTTGTATATTTTATAGACTTAAATCCCATTTTCTGGGAGCGGTGTAAAAGCTTTTGTGGGATAACTGATTCGTTTGCCTTGCTGGCCAGTTCCCCCCCGGTCGCTAGAATACTCTAAAAGGGATCTATAGTTAAAATAGTGCAAGCTACCAGCTTATTGGCTGATGTGCTGTACGAAGGTATCTGGGCTCCGTTTAATCGGCCAACCAGCTTAGGGAGGTTGCCTCAGCCTTGCTGTCCGTATCGGCCAATAGAATTTGAGTGGGCGTGGATTTTGACCTATCCCAGAGCTACTGAACTGAATTTTCCTATCTCACTGCTCATCCTCTGTGTTGGACGGGAGCTTCGGGGAATAAGGGTAGTTGGTATCCTCGTATAGTTATGTAGTCATATGATTCTTCATATGATTCTGTTGTTGTGTTCCCATTTTTCGCCATAACACCGGCTTTTGGGAAGAACTCTAGTAAAACTGCTTAAATTATCGAAAGTATAACTGTTATTAATCATATAATTCTCCCGAACTTTACTTATTAATTATATTGTTTGTACTGTTATTTACCGTCAGTTATTAATTGTATCGATTTGTTGAGGAAATATTGCTCTTTGGAGAATACGGATAAATCACCCAAAATTCCAAATTTTCTTGATACACTACAGGTTAGAGAGACAGGCTATACATAACAATTGCGATTTATATTAATGTGGTGTGTATTGAATCTAATGTTATTTAGCAGACCCTACATGAGTCAATTGCTGCTCTCTTTATGTGTGATCAAATTTACTGACGGTCGGCAGAATAGTGTGCATGATTGTGATTGGTAACAAAGCATTTCCTAAAGAATGTGCCTTATACTTTAATCCTAAGCGGTATCGTTGCGTTTAGTATAAGTCCTAGTTCTGTTTAAATAGATAGAGCGCCACGTCCTAAAGGAACTGTTAATATTTCCCGAAAGCAAATAATATCTGTCAGAAATTAATTATTAACGATCTATCGAATAATACAATAGGTTTACACTGCAACCTTACACTGCAATAATAAAATTTAAGCAGCCGAATTCAGCCTCCCGGGTGTAGATCCATCGGGTGAATGATCGCGCATGGGCTGGCTTCGGTTAATGTTTTGTTTATTAGCATAAAATATTGTCGTATGCTAAAGGTGTTTTAATTAACTAAAAGACATATAAATTTTGGCAGGTTAAACTGCTAAAGGTCTTCAAAAGCGCGAACATGTATCCAAGTGTAGTTCAAATCATTTAGAGGGGCGCACATGACAGCATGATGTGCAAAATAAAACAAAGCATTGTCTGATTGTGGGGCGAGCCATGCATTGAGCGGGGGCTGATCTAGCTGTGTTTTAATGCAGCTTTTTGTGTTCAAAAAACGGTCCCAAGTCCGCAAAATTGCAGAGGGAGAACTCAATAAAGTTGCTGATAGAGGCTGGATGCGTACACACACACATAGCCTACATATAATGTAGCATACAGTCTATCCTTCAGTATATGGGCTACTTTAAGATTAAGACTATGACCTAAATTTTGAATCTCAGTTATAGGAGTTTTATCTACCCACTGCATAGTATGTATTGCATTACAGCATTATTATATTGTATTCTTAGGCCTATACGAACTGTAGAGCCTATTTCTACTTGTATGCCTGTCAAAATCTACATGAATCAAAGTTATGTCAATCATTTCATACTGACCACAGAACCAAGGCCGCAACCGCAAGTGATTGACACTGTAGCGGCGCATATTTCGGTGCCGTTGCATTTGCTTACAATTAATTATATTTGTATACAAGTGTAGCAGTGTAGTGTCTGAGTGTAGTGTATACTACTGTAGGCCGACTACACTGGTATACACGTTTTGTATGCGTTCCTCACTCGTTTGTACTATTTTTGCACTCTTTTGTACTATTTTTGCACTTTATTGTACTCTTTTGTACTAGGCACCCTAGGCCTCTATATTGTACTATTTTGTATTTTTTTGTAGGCCTACTTTTTTGTACAGATTCGTCGGACCGGTAATTACAGAAGGCCTATGCTTTAAATGGCAGACTGGCAACTGGCGCCGCCACTCAGCCACTGGCAGACTGGTTGTCAGCATGGTTTGGTTACGGCTAATGGTCAGACGGTAGCCTATATACTGATATGCCTTGGCCCTATTGTAGTGTGGCAGTATACCCTGTCTGTCAGTCTGTCTATCTGCTATCTGCCTATCATTCTGCATTCCATCAGCTGATCTGTGATCAGCCACAGCCTGACAGCCATCACTGCATCCAGGACCCAGCATATTCAAGTATTCTCATTCTGCGATTCTGCTATTACAAGCAGACAAGTAGAAGTTGAATTATTTTATTACACCAAAACACTATAGCTGTATAGCAGTATAGAAACAATAATACAGTAATACTGACTGACTGAATACTGTAATACAGTAGGCCTAATACAGTAATAGAAACACTAACTGACTAATTGAAACAAATTATATCTTATTAAACTAAACATGACTCGACTAGCTGACTAGGTCACACTCACAAGTATAATATATTCACCAAGTAACAGAGTAAGTAAGTATACAATTATTGCAATTCACAGAAAATAATCAGATAATGAAATAGGCCTAACTGCTAACAGCCTAATGAATGAAGAAGTAGCTATTTCAAGTAGCCCGATCGGGCAACATTACGCACAGTACGCACTAAGGCTGTAAGGAGCTAAGTAGTTTTGATTTCGTCTCAATGGCGAAATGAGACCAAATACAGTCTGACACAGTAGGCCCCTGGGCCTTTATATTACATAGCTAGGCCTACAATTTTAGTACCGGTAGGCCTATTCTACTAAGTATACGACAGTCTGACAGTAGTGTACTACAGTCAGACAGTACGGTACCGGTACTAGTACTACAACAATTACCGGTACAACATGTCTGTTTCTTTTTATTAGCTAACAATTAAGTTTGCCTTTGTAAGGCGAAAGGGCTTCCAATCCAAGTAGCCTACATATTGACATAGGCCTAATAGATCCTCTTTTACCATGCCAGTCCGGCACTTTGCCAATATTGAAAGTTTCAGCAGTTATTTTCTTTTCGGCATTTATCATTTATCACACGAACACGAAGCCCTCTGAACTGTTTCAACATCTATTTTCAGCATTTATCATGCTGCACGAACACGAAGCCCTCTCTCTGAACTGTTTCAACATCTATTTTCAGCATTTATCATGCTGCACGAACACGAAGCCCTCTGAACTGTTTCAACATCTATTTTCAGCATTTATCATGCATTTATCATGCTGCATTAAGCCATTAGTGTTTATTAGTCCATATTGTATATTAGTCCATATTGTATATTAGTCCATATTAGTGCTGTAGTGTATATTAGGGTATTTAGGACGACCCATTATTTCTGGTACTGGCTTACTGGTGCAGTTGATATCGACAATAAGGAAGAAACTCAAAATGATTGTATCAATAATGATCCTACAGTATACTTGAGAATCTTCGTGATTTCTGTCATACCGTCATACGTCAGATCGCCATACGTGCCATACTGGTACCCCAGGGGCCTTCCTAAAACCCGGTCCCGGTCCCCAAGACCCCTAAAATTAGGGGGGGGGGGGGGGCTGGACGCAATAAAAATTCATCCCTCTCCAGGGGAAATTCGACGCAAATAACAGCTGATTACTCTCAAAAATAAAACTGTAACCTGTTGTATTGTGTTTAGTTTATTGTTTTGGTTAAAATAACGTGCCACTGTAACCTGTTCCTTTCCCTAAATTGAGAATTCAACATTGAATGGGAGAATCTTTTAGGCTCGTTAAGCCAAGGAATGCCTGTTCACCACCATGGGTGATCTTCCACAGTAAACCCTTCCACTCTGTTTCCCAAGTTGCCTTGGTTCTCCCATTTATCGACCACTGAAGGATGAAAGCCGGGGTTGGGCTAGGCTGCAGCATTTAAAGCACTGTGCCCAAACAGTGCTGCCCCATCTAGGGATCGAACCCGGGCTCCCTAATCGGAAGCACAGTAATGTCACCACTAGACCAAGCTGCTGCTTTTTGCTTTTTGCAGAATTCAACATTGAGGTGGGATATTAATTCGTCAAGGCGGGTTTTGCATCGAGCCCCCCCCCCCCATGTCTCTCCCAATGATAGTCTACGGGGAATTTATCCAAAACTAGGATTGGGTAAAACCAGGTCGGTCCTGACCCCTAAAAGTCGATCCATAAAAGCCGGTCCATGCTAGGATTGGCCAATAAAAAATATTCCAGCCAATAAAACAAGCATAGTAATAATATACAAGCCAATAAAAAGCTTTGGTTCTGATGAGATACAGAAGCAACTTAGGCAATGAAAGTGTCAGGCTTTAACTTCTGGGGAGAGGCAGAACTACAAGCCATTAGCGAACATCTATAATTATTCTGGCCCTAGAATAATTATAGTAAGACTTACACTAAAACATATGTATACGGGTTACATCGCGTTTCGGCAGTCGCGTTTCGGCAACAGTCGCGATTCGGCAAAAAAGTTGAGTTTCGGCAAAAAAGATGCGTTTCGGCAAAAAAGGTCGCGATTCGGCAAAAAGTCGCAATTCGGCAAAAAAGTTGCGTTTCGGCAAAATGTTGCGTTTCGGCAACAGTCGCGATTCGGCAAAAAAAGTCGCGTTTCGGCAAAAAGTTGCGTTTCAGCAAAAGATAAAGATAAATTCCTAGATGTTTTGGTTAGATCGGGGTTGAATTCAATTATTAAAATTGTAGTGGTCTTTCTTTATGTCATTATGCAATTATTTATTTGTATGGTATTAATTTTGCACTGCCAAATCGCCATGGCGATTTGGTTGCCAGTTACCCTTAAATATATTCCAAGATTCAGTTTAAACAGATTAAGATCAAGGAAATGGGGAAGGTTATCACTTACATACATTTCGCCCTCTAGCGGCAGACTAGATAACTGTTTATCATGGATAACTGTTTATTATTATTATGGATAACTGTTTATTATTATTATGGATAACTGTTTATTATTATTATGGATAACTGTTTATTATTATTATGGATAACCGACTACCGACCCCACAATGACACAGGATTGTGTTCTATCACATATCTGACAAGTTTCAGCTTGCGGAATGGGGCAAATATGTTTTATATTTTAATTATTCTTATTTGATTGATTAATTTACTTTTTCGTAATTTAATTAACTGTTCGCGCTTTTAGACCTTTAGCAGTTTAACCTGCCAATTTTAGTTGTCCTCTTGTTTATAAATCGACTTTAGCCTATATCAATTATTTATTGTACTGAAGTTACATCCGCCGAAGCCAGTCTGTGCGCGATCATTCACCCACAGTTAAGGGAGACTGGATTCGGGTGCTTTGAAGTTATTGCGGTGCAGACCTATATGTATTATTCGATTGATCGTTACTATATAATCTCTGACAAATATATTTACTTTCGGGGAAATATTAACAGTTCCTTTAGGACGTGGCGCTTTAAGTATAAAAACAGAGTTATGACTTATACTAATCACAACTAGATGGCTACTGAGTTTCGTAAATAGCGCATTCTTTAGGAGATGCTTTATTATCTTTCACACTACTTCACACGACTTCACACTACTGCACACTGATCTGCCGACCGTCACTGAATTTGATCATATATAAATAAGGAAGATCGCAACTGACACTTGTAGGGATTATGAAGTAGCATTTAATTCACACAAAAACCACTATAATGTAAGTCGCAGTTGCTACCGGTAACCTGTTCCTCTCACCTTCAGTAATCAAGAAGATTGGGGGTTTTATGATTATTCATCGGTATTCTCCAAATATATCAGCAATATACATCAATATGACAACAATTAATAACAGAAGTAAAATAATGTATGTGTTAAACAATGTAATTCCAAGCCGGTTCATGCAGTTTATATTATGCAGTGTTCAGTTCGTCAGTCAGCATGTCGGTGATCCAGGTCAGATAATAGATTTACGTTCTTATAATCAAAACCATCAGTGTTAAATACTGAAATACACGACACACGTTCATACAAGTCTGACACTTTACTTTAATCTACACAAATATATATATCATCACCTTACCGGTACATACTTAGAGCTGCCCCCCGACCTCCACCTGTAAGGCATGGCCTATACAATATACCTCTAACACTCACTCTACTTTAATTAATATGTTAGTTATATACATAAAATACCTCCACCACACATTTATGAAATTCTAGTATAGACTAATATTCCCCTTTCCATTTATTTATTATTATTATTTTTTTTTTATTCAATAATTCCATCAGTTATTAGATTTAAAATTTGTTCACCAGGCATCTCCTTTGTTAGGACATCAGCTGCTTGTTTCTTTCCAGTTACATGTTGAACACTTAGTCCCTGTAATGCTTCTTCACGGAGTATTGCTAGGTCAATCTTTAACTTCTTTTCTGCAGGATCATTCTTTGTGTATAAGATGTGATCCACTAAGCTTTTAGAGTCTGTCAGAAGTTTCATAAAGTCAATTTTCAATGTGAGTTCATGCAACATGGCTTTTATGTATATCGCAGCATCGCACCCGTCAAGTGCAGCAAGAGTTTCCCCTGCAAAACTAGAACGTACTACTCGTTGTACACGTTTTGACTTCCACATTAACGTATTAACTCTAACCTCATCGTAATTCCTTAATCGACCATGGAGACCAACAATGAATCCCCCTTGACTTCCCCCATCATTTAAGGCTCCAAAGCTACAATCAGAATAAATAATCAGAGATAATGTCTTTAAATCTAACGGCCGATATACAAGTTTAATTGGCTGCAATGACTTTGCTTTGCGAATTAACTTATTAAGTTGTTGAATATGCTTTACCAATGGATTTCTCAATGATCCCAATAATGTAGATGTTCCATACATTATGTCAGGACGTGTTTGTGAACCAACCCATTGAAGAACACCGAGAATGGAGCGAAATTCTGTTATTTCGTCCTTTGACATTGGGCAGTCTAATTCTCCCTTCCGAACAGCCATGAAACCCATTTTCATTAAATATTCATCTTTTGTAAGTACATGAATGTTAAATGAGTTATCAACACTGTCAATTGTATTTATCACTAGTCCGGTATACTCAAAATTGTCTTTCTTTGAAGGTGCTACCACAAAGATTTCTTTTAATTTATTGATTATTTTTGTATGGAATATAGTTGTACCACCATACAACAGATCATCTACATGAATGGTTACTAAACCATGTATTTCACCATTCACTATATACACAAACAACGAGGGATCCAGGTCACTTTTCTTTAATCCAAGATTAACAAGTGCCTCTGATAAACTATTAAACCAGTTTCTAGGAGCATCAACCAAGCCATATACTGGTTTAAGCAATTTCCAAAAAATATTAGGAGAAAGATGAGCCTCAGGTGGAGGAACGACAAAAACATCTCGTTCAAATGATTTACTTTGCAAAAAAGCAGTTTTAACATCTAGGGAATGAGGTCTAAAACAAAGTGATGGAAAAATAGCAAGAATGAGCTTGAGAGTATCCCTGTGGGATGTTGGGGAGTATGTTTGTAAATCCAACTTGTTCTCCTGGAAACCACGAGCTACAAGTCTTGCCTTTAACCTTATTGATCCTGTAGCTCCTTGTTTTTCCGTTAATACCCACTTGCAAGAGATTGGCTGATTAGTCATGTCTTCTTCTTTAACCTCCTTCATTACGCCGTGTTGTTGCCAAGAAATTAGTTCATCTTCCTTTGCATATGCAAATCGTTTACTATTATTTTCAGCAGTAGTTATATAACTATCAGATAGTTCATAAACCTCATCTATTCCATATCTTACAATTGGTTTAGGGTTACGGTGTGGCCTTTCTAGAGACCCACTTTTATCCATTTTATCATCTAGAGCTCCAGTGTTATTTATGCTAATATTATTATTAGATGTGTCCATAGCAATACTACTTAACTGCTTGACTGTAGATAACGGAGATTGATTAATACCAATTGTTGTATTTGGAGTAATCATGTTTAACAATGAACTTTTGTTGTTTCCTTCTATGTTTCTGGTTTCACTCTCATTTTCTACAAGTTTTCCACCAATTGCTTTCAACTTCAGTAATTTGCCTTCATCACTCATTCTTCTCAAATCACGCTGATGTACATTTATCACAAATCCTCCATGTCGTACGAAAAACTACTGACCCATCCTGACCAATAACCTTTCCTGGACTGTGCCAACCTCTTCCAGCTTTTGACTTCTCATCCCGCCAATAGCATACATTATCACCAGACTCAAAAGGACCATCACTTGAAATTATTCTCTGTTTTAGTGCTCTCTTTACTCTGTCATCGCATTCAGCTCCAATACAAGCCATCCTTGTTTCATGCAACAAATTTAAATGTTGGCGTATGCGCTGATAGTTTTCAGAATCATTGATCATTGGTAATATTTCAGAAGTTATAACAGGTAATCTAGGATTTGAGCCAAATACACGCTGAAATGGAGAAAAACCAAGATTGTCTATAAGAGTATTTTTAGCTAATAAACTGTATCCAAGAACAGTACTCAAAGAACAGCTGAAGTTATCCTTACGTACTTTAGTCATAATTGATTTAAGTGTACCATTATTTCTTTCGCATATACCATTTGAAAAAGGCGATTCAGCTGCCGTAGTATCAACGTAAATTCCAAATCGTTCGTAAAAACACATTAATTCAACAGAATGAAACTCTCCACCATTATCTGAATATACTTTCTGAGGTGGACCAAATACAGTCAGCCAAGTTTGTGCTATCCCCTCTATTACTTCTTTAGTTTCCTTACTCTTCATAAAACAAGCTGCAGAAAACCTAGAATATATATCTATTAAATGCAACATTGTATACGTCCGTGACGTTACTGGGTCAACCCAATCCGAAAGATCCATAGCTAATGTGTCATTAAACTTGTCAGCGTGGGCAACTGTCACCTTTGGCCGATTATTATGCCGTTTTCCTGCCTTACAAATTTCACATTGCCTGGAAACTTCATTTATCGCTGACACAATACCTCTAATGTTAATATCATTAATTACCGGTATGTTTTTCCGATTGTCCAATGAACTTTTTACTGTTTTAATTAACCTATCTTCAGAGGGATGTCCTAGGTTAATATGCAATCTCTTGGCTAGAACTTTATGCTCCATTGTTGTTATATCCTTACTAGATACACTGTAAACTTCACATTTATCACCAATAGTATGAGAGAATTCTATTTGAATGTTACTATCAACATCATCACATGGCATACTCAAATCACCATTCGATATTGCAATATTGGCTGAAGAAGAAGAGATCGTTTTAGGTGTTTGATTTCCTGAAACAGTTACTTTATGCTTATCTGCAACCATACGCATTGAGTTCATTGGCCAATTTGTTATCAATGGAATGACAAAATGCCCCTTTTGTGATTGTTTAAGATTAAAACTTTGATTTTCAATTGTTGCCATCTTATTTTTAAAATCAAGTATCAAACCCAACTTTGAAAGTGCTGTTCGGCTTAATAAAAGTGGACAATTTCCCCTAACAACATCACAAGATAGATGATAAACTTTGCCAAAAATTGAAACTGGTAAACTAACATTAAATAGACTAATTTTAACGCCATCATTTCCAAAACGATATACTTTACCACCATCTTCTTGTCTTAATGGTTCTAAACCAGTTGCCGTTTTTAAATTATCACGATACTGTGTATAGAATGTTGTCCCACACACTGTACATGTACAAGCTGAATCGATTATCGCTACTGAATCATTTTCAATATCTATTTCGTTTTGGTTAGTAATATATGATTCTTGAGATTCAACTATTGACTCATGTCTCTCTACAAAAAGATTTTCCTCACCCATCGGATGATATCTTTGAAAACTGTTTCCTTTATTACATACATTATTATTGTGAAATCTATATGAACCTTTACTACCAATATTCTTGGGACAATTTCCTGACCTATATAGATGGAATCGCGACCCACAACCATAGCATCTGATTATTTCACTAGTTTGGATGTCTCTAGCATTCATTCGAGGTCTACCTTGTACCGATTGATGCCAGCTTCTATTGCATGACTTCGTACCACCTTGATTTATTTTTCCAGTATTATAAGTAGTCATTGCATAGCGCACTAATTCATCTTTCTCTACATCATTGAAAGATGATGTGTCACATTCACTGACTTCCATTTCAGATAATTCATACTCAAGTGATGGTTCATCTTGTCCTGCTGCTACAAGTACGCTATTTGTATATTTTGAATTTGATGCATCTGCATTCTCTAAATCAGTACCGGTAGTAATGTTGTTATTGCTACTGCTATCAATACGACGTAGTGCTGTTTCCACATTATCTGAACTCAACCCACTACCAGCCACAGTTTGACTTAAAGCAACTGATAGTAGTAATAATTTTTGACTGTTGGGTAAGCCACAGTTGTCTAGTACCATATAGGCAAACGTAGTATCTGAAAGATCTATACTAAATAATTTTGCCTCTCTGCGCAATCTGCGAAATTCAGAACAATACATTAGAACAGTACGCTCACCTCTTGTAAAGTTAATTAATTTCTTCCAATTTTCATATCCTTGGGTATCACGGTCTTTTTCAAAAAGTTTATCTAATTCTTTTAACAGATATTCCACTCCAGCTTGCCCATCTGCTTGCAATAGGTCTTCTTCCAGTGAAAGAGCTAAAGATCTGGCCTCTCCCTTAAGTGAATAAAGAATTATGTCACCTGCTTTCTGTCTTCCTGGGGCCTTGCTGCGTTGACACCAAAGATTGACCAACTTCTTCCATTCCCTATAATTTTCATTTTCCCCTAATAGAGGGGGTGTCAACTCTTTTACAGAAGTCATAGTCCGTTTGATTCTTGCACCGACAGACCGGTTACCCTTAGCAGTAAGGTACCGCAATACCGGTAAATATGATATCTGGATATAGGCCTGTAAGCCTAGGCCTACCGTCAGACCCGTATGACCAATACCAATACGGGGCTGTCTGCCTGTCTGAACAGATTAAATGGATCAACGCAACGGTCAGATGTGTCGGTACTGACAGTGGTAATAATAGGATACTGGTAACAGGCACAGCACGTCAGCCTGCTGGCCTGTCTGCACTGCTGCACAGCATGTACAGCTGTAGCCCTAGTCAGCAGTACACAGTTAAGTAAAGTCTGTAGGTGGTAGTCGATCTCTGTCTTTGCAACACCAATATGTCTATATTAAAATAAGTTTTCAATAGGCCTAAATCTGTTTGGTAACGGTACAACCACGCTCTGCTACCATGTTAAATACTGAAATACACGTTCATACAAGTCTGACACTTTACTTTAATCTACACAAATATATATATCATCACCTTACCGGTACATACTTAGAGCTGCCCCCCAACCTCCACCTGTAAGGCATGGCCTATACAATATACCTCTAACAATCAGATGCCCAGGCCAAAGTCCGAAACCTCCAAAACGGAAGCCCAGAAGAACTCCAAGCCGGCCCCGAGGCCCAGAAAGGCAAACAAAAACTGCAACGCACCGCGCGGTCCTCCATAGGCCCCTGTCCAACATAAAGTGAAAATCGCTCTGATTGGCTGAGCAGAACAAAGAGGCTCCATGTCTACAGGAAATCAGCTGACAGATTTCGTCATCTGAGCTCCAATCTTTTAGAGCATTATGCGCACTGCGGCAAAAACGACCCACCACGTCCGCCAAAGCACCCACACTGCGCATTGCGGGGAAAAATGACTTGTTATGTCCGCAAAAGCTTTTACACCGCTCCCAGAAAATGGGATTTAATTCTATAAAATATAAAAAATCACAGTTTCTAAAATATAAAAATACTCTAAACAATTAGTCCTTCTTACGTGAACGGTGTTTACGAAGTTTTTTGAGGCTAGCAAGAGTCCTTTTCTCTTTGGGGCGAGCCACTTTACTAGGAGGGCTATAACTCCTGGGTGAGGGGTGCAATACAATTGCATCGGAAGGTTTAGGGTTACGGTCAGTGTATCCGCCGGTCGAGGTACCCGGTTGATCGATATCAACCTCAGTGGAACGAGGTCGAACAACCTTTAGAGCGCGTTTCAAGACAGCAGCTCTTACTGGTCCCTGATGAGTCGTTTGCACGAGAGCGGTAGGTTGACCGTGAGTAGTGAGAAATTTCCTCGGTTTGATGGTTCTTTCCAACTCGCGTTCTCTGGCTTTATATTCATATGGTTGTCTATGAACTTCTTGTAACTCTGGATGCGAGTTTATGAACAAGTCACCGCGTGATTTATCAATGGTAGAAACTTTAAACTGTATGTAGGATCTTCCGGTTTCACCATATAATATTGAGTTAAATTGACATAATAAGGGTGGTCTTTGATCCCATAAAATGAGTTCGGTAAAAGGTCTAGCGCATAGGTTGACCTCGTGTACCATACGACGGACAAGATCCGCTCGATTGTCCGGAGGTTCAACGAGTATGCCGTCGACACGAGCGGTCTCGATTGGTGGACGTTGTAACATAGGAGCATCAGCGATAAGATCTCGAGATCTTAGGTTGATATCAACCGGTTGGGGTTGTACCGTGGCGAAGAGTTTGTCTCCGAAATGGGGAACCATTGAAGGGTGAATAACGGTTTTGGAATAGAGATCAGTCATAAGGATTTGAGCTTCTGGCTGGGCTAAAGCTGCTTCTTCTCTCTCGTCCATTTCTATATGCTTCTCCTCGAGCTAATTTTCCTCCGCTTGTCGTTGGAAGCGTTCGTCCAAAAACTCTTGTAGAGAGTGGGTTCGTCCAAGTTCGATGTCCTCCTCGAGATTCTGGATTTCTCGATCGAACTGAGGTAAAGCTAATTCTTTTACCGCTTGGACTTGCTGCTGCAATTTACGTTTATCTAAACAATCGTAAGTTCCTTTTCCAATCTTTTGCCGAATAGCGTCCAACGCGTTTCGTACAACGCTCTCCTCCACCTCGGTGACGGGTTGTATCGGGGTTAAACCGGGACGATTATACGGGTTGAACGGCGATATTAAACGTCCGTGTCCCAATCCGGCTAGGTAGGATGGGCGAATATCTAGAGATCCCACTACTGGAGTGCCACCGATTAATTGTTTGGGTAACACTAGATCTTTGAACAGTGAGTACAGTTCAGGAGGATCCGTTATACTATTAGGATCAAGAGTCTGAGGTCTCACCAGGGAATGAGGAGGTCTGACCGAGTATTCCGGAACTCTGATCATCGGTTTATTTAAGGATCGTTTGAGTCGAGCGAGCGTAGGTGATACATCGAACAAGTTTCGCTCGAAACTCCCGTAAGTATAGCGAGTAAAACTGTGTTTGGCGCAACGTCTCCGCGGATGTTTATGTCTTTCCGTTTGTTGGTTGGGTCTAGGGCATTCATCGCAATAATACCAAAGATGCACGTCTTGTAGGGGAAACGCGGGTGATCTTTCTCCAGTTTTACAATATTCCTCCATCTGTTCGAAGCTATCCGGTACAATAGGTAGCGGTCGATCGGCGGTAAGATACATCATAGTGAAATAGAGTCGTTTGAGTTCTATCATAGGGTCATGATGTATACCTTGAGGATATCGAGTTTCTAGATTTTGTTTGTTGACTGGCTACATTGAGATATGTTTCTCTCAAGAATTCCAGATATTCGTTGAAGTGACTGCGTTTATCCGGCTCTTCAACGTCTTCTCTTTCGAGTTGGTTTCAAATAGAATTTTCGTGTTCGATTCTCAGTTTATCATTCCGACTCCGCTGGGTATGATATTTAAATAGGATCATTTCCCTTTCGGTGTCTACATCGTCCGTGTCATGTAAATCGATAGGATGACCAGTAGTTAAGAAGTCCATATATGTACCATTACGATGCGTATAGCGAGCGGTGAATTTTCTATAGTCCAATTCACGCGTGAGCTGTTCCTTTGGCATTGGCGGTTCGATATAACGGCCATCGTCCTCCGTAGTGGGTTGACTAACGTCACCACGTATTAAACTATCAACAAACGCTTGCAATGGTAGGGTATATCGCTCCATGATACCAAGATCATTTTCTATCAACTCAGTCATAGCTGCTATATGAGTTTATCGATATTATAATTAATTATAATTTAGGCTAGCGGTCGTCGCTGCCTCCCCCTCAATGGCCCCGGACAGCGCAAGATCCTCAGCGCTGATGTACTGTCGTCGCTGTGCCTCTCGCCAACGTAGTAAGTAGCTACACAACGACAACAATAACCAGCGCGAGTCACTCCACTGTCCGTCCCAAGGGCTTAGAATTACTTCAGGTTCTTACTACAGAGGTAGGGCAACTTTCACAACTGCAACTCGCTACTGTAAACACACTATAGTAGTAACATTCACCTATAAATGCACAAATTCCACACAACTGTCACAAATTGTACACATTCGGGCCATTTGTCCATTAGTCAAGTGCCTTCAAGAATGCCACGTTATTATTATGTATCCTTGGATACTAGTAGTGCGCTATTTATTCCGTATGTTATTCAATGGGGCAAGCTTTCTATTGTTCTTTTAACTCGCTTCTAATTCTAGCGTGGTTGTTGCTATGGTGACATTATGGAAAGCTAGCAGTAGAATTAGGGTAATTCTCACGCATACAGATCTGGGATGCTATTTAATAGTGATTCTTTAATTGTCAATATTCCCCTTTATACATGATTTTATGAATTTTATCGGCTATTGACTATATATTGGAGATTCTCGCACACTAATATACTTAATAGGGTGAATCTCCGCTCCCATGATCTATTATTTAATGGAATTTTGGGAATGTTATAAATTGTATAAAGTAACAATTTATCAAATTCATGAGAGGATATGAATTTAAATTTATTCCCGTAAATTTTATTATTTAATATTAAATAGGCACAATTTTATTCCAGAGCATGTCTGGGGACTGGGATCTTTGATTCTAGGAAATTTGTCCTTTCAAGAGTATCGGTAAGTGCTACGATATCTTAATTGACTAGAATTTTAAAGGATCTGAATTTTAACAGATTTTGGATTTATAGATTTTCTTGGTTTACAAACTCCTTAGAGTTTATTTGTCTGCCTATTACTCTATTATAACATTTGTTTTAATAGATTTTATAGAATTTTATAAATATTTATTAAATATTTAATATTTAAGATGGGCACCTATTTATTCCAGAACATGTCTGGGGACGTTAACCACTGATTCTAGAATTTTGTCTTTCAAGTATATCGGTGGCTTAATCGACTAGAATTACCGGTGGTCAAAGGGTTTAACAGATTTATTTTGCGTGGTACGCTACTGTTAAAGGGACATCACGCTACTATATGTATTATTTAATGTACGGTATGAGAGGAATATTGCAAGAAGCAATGTCAGTGAGAAGAGGCAAGTCGTTTCCAAGGTCTACCCAGAGCTTGGTTTAGCTGAGACACGAGGATCTGAACTTTGCATTCCTAATACTCTACTTACCGATAATACTTGAGTATAGTAGGGGCGGTATTTTGTACTTTAATAAGTACAGACATTTCATCTTACTGTAGTCACGTATTTATAATATGATATGGACAGTAAGGAAAGAGAAAATAATTATTTCTCGCCGTTAAACTAAATATATAATGGTAAGTAATTAAGTAATAAACATGAATATATATATATTGCACTAATCTACTAAATAATCGCTAAAATAATGTTCTACTAAATAAAATTAAAGAAAATGATTATAATAAAATTACATAATATTACATACATAAATATAAAAATAATAAAAAAAATATAAAATCATATAGTCACACACCCACTCCAGACGCTGTTACGTTGGGGAGTCCCTAGATGTTTGTTGGATTAGGGAGGTGGTCGTGGGAAGAGTATCTTGCCTTCCATAGTTTCCGGATAGTTCTCTGTCTCTTTCCAGTAAACATAAACGACCAACTGGGCGATTGAGTTGTTGTGTTTCGAATACAATTCCAGGTTTCTTAAAGTTACGTCGCATAACGACGAGTTCTACCGATCGCACTAAACCATCATCGGATATATGAGTCTCGATGATACGACCTGTCTGCCACCGCTTTCGTGGAAGATCTGATTCCACAATAAGGACCATGTCTCCGGCGCTGACGTTTTCTTGCTGCGCAAACCACTTGGTTCGAAGTTGTAGCGTAGGCAAATAATGTTTTTCGAAATGGTCAGCGAAACGACGGGATAATAACTGCATGAGTTGCCAAGTTTGTCGGCAGTATTCGTCTCCGTCCGTGATTTCCAATTGTGGGAGCATGGCTACAGGTTTCTTTAGTAGGAAATGCGCGGGTGTTAGTGCTTCCAGGGAGTCGGGACTCGATGAGACTGGCATAAACGGTCTCTCGTTAAGATAGGTGGCGATTTCTACAGCATTCTACAGATTTTTTTAGATCCACAGCGTCGTCCCTGGAAATGTGTAGTACAGACAGATCTATCACGGGTTTAAATAACTTTGATTTACTCGTCCGGGTTTTAGGTTTGACTTTCTCCACTCCCTTGGCTTGTCTAATCTCAGCCGTGGTAAGATGAGGAGGCCATTCATCCTCTTCTTTACTTAAGAAGTCGGGTCCACCTAACCAGTCTGGAGTATCTATCAGTTCTTGAGGAGTTGCTCCTCTGGAGGCGATGTCGGCTGGATTAATCGTCCCAGGGCAATGTCTCCATTGATCTACATTAGAGCGACTTGCTGAGGACTTTCAAAGTTAACTGTCATAATTTTTGTCTTTCTGGAGTTAATAAAAAGACCAAAACTAGAAGCAGCATGTTCTAATGAGCTGAGGAGCCGTTGGGCTCCCTCTAATGATTCTGAGAGTACTCCTAAGTCATCAGCAAAGTCTAGATCAGTTAGGTACTTGGCAGGATTTCCTAGACTTCTGGAGCCAGTAGGTGGAGTTATCATCACCCCATCATCATTATGATGATCTAAGGACATGCGTAGAACATAGTCAACCACAATAATGAACAAGAATGGTGCAAGTGTGTCTCCTTGGAGGATGCCCCATAACACTTCAAATGGTTCTGTGTCACCGTCAACAGTAGACACAAATGTTGTCGAACCATCGTATACTGATCTGATTGCTGCAATAATTTCATCAGGAATCCCATATAATGAAAGTATGCTGAACATACGTGAGCGAGAGACTGAATCAAAGGCCTTGAAGAAGTCAACAAAGATAACAGCCAGATGCCTGTCTTTCTTTTTTGATAATTCTTCAATTATCCTTCTAAGTACCAAAATGGGCTCCATGGTCCCACGACCTTTACGGAACCCATTCTGATTTCCACGGAGCAGTCTCTCAATGGGATCCCTGATGCGATTTAATAGAATCCTATTGTATAGCTTTGCAGCAATCGAGATCAATGAGATTCCCCGAAAAGAACCATAGAGTGTTAGGTTGCCCTTCTTGGGATCTGGCACCAACTTATTTGTTTTCATTTCTTGTGGGACTCTTGTTGTTCGGTACATGTTTACTATGATGGGATAGATGAGCTTTAAACACTCAGGTATTTTAAAGACCTCAGGGGGAACACCATCTACTCCACTGGCACGATTGGTCTTAATGCTCTTTGCAGCAGCCTTCACTTCTGCAAAGGAGATATCGCCAATGGGAATATCTGGGAGTACAGACTCAGACACTTTTACTTCTATAAAAGTTATCAGGCAATACCCTGTCATTATTGAGGAGCTTTTCAAAGTGGGCTTTCCAATCATTGAGGCGATCGGCTGGTGATTCAGCCTTAACCTTGGTGGTTGGTTGGCTTTTCCGCCCAGTAAGCAGATTGATCGATTTCCATGCCTGGGATGATTGCCTGCTGTCGTCAGCATCATTGATGGCATCAACCTGTTGGTTTATTAGCTCCTGTAGATTAACAGAGTACTGCCTGTTCAGGGACCTAGATGCAGCCTTAACTGCATTCTTGGCCGCTGTAGTCTGTTTGAGTCGGGACTCTTTCTGCGCCTTATGAAGGTCATTTCGGCACTTCTGAATTTTGTTGTCAGTCCAGGGGGCCCTTGTTCGCGCTTTCAGACCTTTGGCAGTTTAACCCGCCAAATTAGGATGTCTGTTAGATAATAAATCACTTTAGCCGATGACAAATATTTGATTCACTACACTAGTCGAAACCAATCTGTGCGCGATCATTCACCCGCTGGATAATTCCCGGGAGATTGGGTTCGACGGCTTAATTTTATTGCTATGTAAGCTTAATGTATTATTCGACTGACAATATTATATAATCTCTGACAATATTATTCACCTTCGGGAATATTAACAGTTCCTTTAGGACGTGGCGCTTTATTTATATAAACCGAGTTATGACTTAAACTACTCACAACGATATGGCTTAATTATAATTCACATATATGGCGCATTCTTTAGGAAGTGCTTCGTTATCAGTCTCACTCATACACAATGCTGCACAATACTGCACACTGATCTGCCGATCTTCACTGATTTTAGTCACATATAAAAGGAACACGGACTGACTCATGTAGGGGCTATCAAATAACATTAGATTCACTTCAAACCACTTTAACATAAGTCACAATCGTTATGTATAACCTTTCTCTCTTACCTTCAGTATATCAAGAATATTGGGTTTTCGGGGTTATTTATCGTTATTCCAAATATAATAATTCATCAACCAAATTATGAAGTACAGACAGCAGATAGCAGTATAACAATATAAAGTATGCACAGTGTTACACAGTATGCAGTGTATGCAGTACTGCAGTATGCATTGATTGCATTGAGTTAGGTTAGTCAAGTTAGATAACGTATATATGTCCTTGTGATTAAGCCTACTAGTGTACGGCTAAAACAA
>JAUCBJ010003010.1:0-25730 GCA_032718475.1 Nemertoderma westbladi | reverse complement strand
TAACACATTGCCTACAGTCAGAATATTACAGTCGGAATATTTCCTTTGGGTGTGCAATCCAAAAGAGTGAGAACTTACACCGATTCGTTCCGGCCTAGTTGACCAATATGCTCCAGCTCTGTTTGGATCTACTCCCAGTCAAACACTCGAACCTCTACTGCTTCTTCCTGTCTGACATGGCAGCTTGGGGATCAGGGATCCTCTTATTCGTTGTGGACCCTCACACCTTGCATCATCACTAGGCACAACAAAGGTTGCGGAGTTCATCAAGAACTGCAGGGAGTTACTTGTGGCAGACCACAATGCTTGCTCAACGAGGCCCTTAAAGAATGTAGGAAGACCATACAAAGCCCAATTCGTCGAGGCACTCATGGATCTTCCTCCGGACCAGCGTTGTACAGTAAATCGGGCAGCACAGTACAAGACTGGTAGCTGGCTCACAGCCCAACCATCGCCGATTGACAACACTGATCTACACCCACACTCATTCCGTAATGGCCTCGCTCTGCATTATGGCCTGTCACCGCCTGACCTTCCCGTTAATTGTGAGAGGTGCGGTGATGCGTTTAGCACAGCACATGCCATTAGCTGTAAGGTTAGAGGCCTGGTTATTCGTCGGCATGATGAGGTTAGGGACATCTTTAGAGACCTCCTTGCGGAGGCCTTTGGCTCATCCAATGTTAAGTGGGAGGTCACCTTGTCTGGATGTCACCTGGACACTAATGGGCGAGCAGTCGATGGAATGAGGGCAGATATGGTCTCTAGAGGTGTTTGGGCGAACCAGGTTGTGGTATCTTTCGACATTTCGATTATAAATCTCGACGCTAATTCCTATGTTCGATCAAATGCCTCTGCTGAGACCTTACTCACCCAAAGGGAACGTGTCAAGTAGGCCCACTATCAGGAGCCATGCGAGACACGCTGTATGTACTTCACTCCTCTCGTGTGCTCAACTGATGGTGTTTGGGGGCAGAAACTCAGATGTTCATGAAACACCTTGCAGAGACACTTGTGTCAAAGCGGGTGGGGATGAGGCAGCGTGGGTTGGGGGTTGTGTTGGGTCATGGAATACTAAATATACACGGAAGGACAAATGTATCATACGACCCCTGGAGGCAATCTTTTTATTTTATAAAACGATAGATATGGCTGACAGAAAACCGCTGCAGAAAATTTTTTTTTTTCCAAATCTGTCGTGCCGTTTTTGAGATATAGCATATTATATAACGCTCGCATGGCCTACTATATATACACGGCCTTTTTGAGGCCATTCAAAAAGAGACCACTTTTTTACAACAAATTGATATTTTGATATAATTCTTTATAGTACGGGCTCTGGCGGCGTTAAGCGCAATACCTTCGGTAAATTAACGAGACTATTATTTTTGGATGGAGGACCATGTTAGACGTCAGAACACAGTTGGTGATCGGTATAGCTAAATTGCATTCTAGAACTACAGGCCAAAAACAAGCTAGCTAGCCGACCCCTACCTAACTCTATGTTGGGCCCTCTGGTTGAATATAAATGCAATCAATTTTTTCAAATGAACATTATTCTTATAGAGGGAAGACCGGCGATTAATTTAAATACAAATATATCGCCACTTTTATTTTTTAAATGCGATAAATTTACATGAGAACAAAATACTTTCACTTTTTTTAAGAAACCAACATTTACATTAACTGCAATGAAATGTAGCTACTTTGGTTTAACACGTTCAAACATGTATCAAAATTTGCGCTAATTATTTCTGCATTCATTAAGGTAACGTATTTTTAAGCCTAGGAAAAATTTTATTACATAAATCCTTAACCCTATTAGTACCGGGCTATAAAATGCTGTACAAAATACCGGGGGGGGGGGGGGGGGGGGGTCATATTGACCCCTCCCTCTAAAATCTACAAATATTAACGAAAACGTCTGATTTTTTGTTTGTACGTAGGTATCACTAGTGTGGATCCGACCGAAAAAAGATTTTCGAAAAAATGTACTGGGGTGGTAATATTACAGCACCAAAATTACAAGTAGTGCACAATTTTCACAAAATTTGAAAGTTACATTTTGTGAGCGTATTCAATTCCGCCTCACCAACCCCAATAAGTGGGAAAGCAGGGCCTTTAAGCAATATTGGGAAGCACGAGGTTGATTGCCAATCAACCTCGTACCACCCCCAATAAACGGCAACGGGGACGACAAACCCCAAAGGGCCTCACACAATAGAGGTTAGAGGTCAAGGTACCTCAAGGAGAGAGAGTAACAGCAGCGGGGGGGGGGGGGGGGGGGGGGGGGAAACACTCCCACAATGTTCAGGGCGAGAATTAGGTTGTCGGCCAATGGGGGGACAGCAGGCCATCAGCTGAGTAACACGGCCAAAGGTAGTGTAGTATATTACTGGTCGGTGTTATTCAGTCGCTCAGTTATCTCAGTACAGTCATGGCAGTACGGTGACAGTTTAAGACCGTCACCGCCGTCACCCATATTACTGGTCTATTAACATATAACCAGTTGCTATCTGCTATTGTATTTACATCTGTACATCACATATATATCTATATTATTAAGAACGTCGGAACAACAAATTCCTTTTCCATCACACGGTGCGGCTGACGCGTACATAAACAACACCAGTCGGGATTCTCGGATCCCGTCACACATTTTTCGGCTAATTGTTTTTCAATACAGGTTTTCTGGGGCGCAAAATACATTGGAAAATATTTAAAAATGATATGATTACCATAAATGGCTGTTTAGTCCTCTACGCGTAGGAAAAAAATGAAAAAAACAAGTAACCAGCACTTTTCAGTTAGAACACAACATTTTTAATTCACTTATACGATGCTATAAATTCACATTTTCAGGTTTTCTAGGGCGCTGATTCTAATGGAATTCATTTCAAATATGGCAGATCATTGCTACTTGTATTTTTCGGCGTAATTTGGCAACTTTTGGTGCTAGCACCAAATTTCGTACCCATCACCAAGAAGTACAAGTTTGCGATGTCCAGTGCTGTTTTTATTGATTCCATCGGATTCAGGACCCGCATAAACCCGTATAACGCAAGAAACAAGATGATACTATCTACTGATCAATTTATTTACTCATTTTCCAAAATTTGGTGCTGGCACAACAATTTTCACCCACCGGCGAAAAATACAAGTTTGAAAACTCTTATAAAATTTTTACTGATTCCATTGAATTCAGAACCCTAACAAACCCGTATAACGCAAGAAACAAGATGACACAATCAATTGATATATTTGATGGTTTTCAAAATTTGGTGCTAGCACCACATTTTGCACCCACTTCCGAAAAATACAAGTTTGAGATGTCTAGTGCGATAATTATATATTCCATTGAATTCAGAACAGCCATAAACCTCTAAAATGCAAGAAATAAATTTTCACAAGCAATTTTATCTATTGAATGGATTTTCAAAATTTCGAAATTTTTTCAAAATTTGCACACAGCACCGAAAAATAAAAGTTTGATACGCTTGGTGCAACTCGTATATGTTTTATCGAAACCAGAACCCCAAAAAACCCCAATTGCGTAAAAACAAGTTTCAAACAATCAATTTACAAAATTGACATATTTCAAAATTTGGTGCTGCCACCAAAATTTGGCACCCGCCGAAAAAAACAAGTTTGAAATTTCTAAATCAATTTATATGAATTCCATCCAATTGCTAACACCAAAAAACCGGTATAAATCAAAAATAGAGATGTTACAATTAATATTTAATGAAATGTAATTTTCAAAAAACGTCTCAAAAAAAGTACCAAAAGTAGGGTTAAAAAATGGTGCTATAACTCGAAAACTACCCAATATTTTTGAAAACAGTTTTCATTACTAGGAAGACAATAGATTTTTAGGAAAAGTCCTAAAATTTCAGATTCCCAACTGCGTTTGTTTCAGAATTATAATAAAAAAACCATGGGATGGATTTAGGGTTTAGGGTTAGGGTTAAAAACATATATATGGATATTCCACTGTATATTCAAATGATGTAAGAATGCAAACACTCCTGGTTATAAGTTACTTAATTCTTCATTAGACTTTGACATTACAGACCCACTAGGTACTGTATGACAGCGTATAATTAACAAACCGATGTCCGCTACAAAATTTGTTATGTACAGGAGAATAGTAAATTCATCTCTTTTACCACATCTTATTTATAAGGCAGAAAACTGTTATATACCGGACTATAGATGTATTGCTTTTACACGAATTAGGTTAAGCTCACATAGTTTAAGAATCGAGAAGGGTCGGTGGAGTAGAACTACGCGGGATATGCGAGTCTGTCAGTGCGACAACTCAGCTGTACAGGACGAACATCATTTTCTACTTCACTGTCCTACAGTATGTCTCCACATATACGTAGTAAGTTTAGCATCCGGTAGTGCAATCAGATTTGCAGAGCCTTTCTGCCTTGTCGCCAGAACTTTGGTGCTTATTTAACTATTTAATTTTAGTAATTATCAATAAATATATTGTATATTACTACTAATACAGTATAATGTAAATGCATTGGTAATAATGCCAAATGAATCATGAAAGTTGTCCTAAACTAATCACTTTCTTCATCCTCATCGCTCGTTTCACTATCTTCGCCAGCCACTATCTTTGCCGCTTTCTTGTTCCTCGTCACAATGTATCAAAATATTGCTGATGTAATCAGGGAAATACTCATCCGACCACTGGATGGATCCATCATCATTCCAGCCATGATCTTTGAATCGATTTATCGTGATAATATTATTTATTTATTTATTTATTATTATATGATTTAAAAATGCCAGAAGGACGGAGTAACTTGTATAATTCAGAGTGTCGCTTAATATTAGCCATTTCGCACAGAGCTTTTGTGTTTTCTGCTTGTGCAGCTCGATTCAATGTCCATTTACGTACTAAGTACTGCATCTTCATTTGTTGCAAAGTACTTGATACCACCAGCTACTTTAGCATCATTCTTTGTTTATGGTCTGCTCCCCTCGTTGATCTATGGAAGTGCGGCATAAGTATTTGTCCTGTGCCTGGACAGATAAGCCCTTTTCTTGAATAATTTGTCGGCAACCTGGGTGAGATATGTCTATAGTCTCTAAACTTCTGATGTAATATGAGCCAAATCGAGAATAGTTTTGTTTGTTTAGTGAAAACGCCCATGCTATAAGATACTTCCAAGCATATTTATTATCTCAAATTTTTAGTTCAAACGGTTATTTGTTTGTACTGCGCAGTGAAGAGCTTGGATTGCAGTGTATATTTCAAGGTAACAAATTGTCCAAAACATAGGAGTAATACCGTAAACACCTAATTTGCAGTCATTGGTAAATTTGCTGTACTGCTGCAAAATGTATTTGTCGTGTTCGCATTGTTCATTTGCGAGATCAGTACCTAAATTTTGCTTTGATTTCGATATCCTCCACTCCAGTTCGGGTTGTTCTATTACAAATCGTTCAAACATAAGCCTTTCAAGGGACTCAGAAAAATGGCTATGTATGTACCAACACAGGTTGTAATGTGGTGAATTTGATATAATGGTACTTATCGCCCCATCTGTACAAATCCCTGACTGATATATGATGTCTTCAAACCCAGAGCCTGATATTAATTTTCCTAAAATTCCGAAACATCGGCGGTACGTAAACTACTAACTCTTATTTAAAAAAAAACACAGGGGGCTGCTTTAACCCTATTAGTACCGGGCTATAAAATGCTGTACAAATACCGGGGAGGGGGGTCATATTGACCCCCCCCTCTAAAATCTACAAATTTTTACGAAAACGTCTGATTTTTTGTATGTACGTAGGTATTACTAGTCTGGATCCGACGGAAAAAAAATTTTTTCGAAAAAATGTACTGGGGTGGTAACATTGCAGCACCAAAATTACAAGTAGTGCACAATTTTCACAAAATTTGAAAGTTACATTTTTCGGCTAATTCTTTTTCAATACAGGTTTTCTGGGGCGCAAAATGCATTGCAAAATATTTAAAAATGATATGTTTACCATAAATGGCTGTTTAGTCGTCTCTGCGTAGGAAAAAATTGAAAAAAACAAGTAACCAGCACTTTTCAGTTAGAACACAAAATTTTTAATTCACTTATACGATGCTATAAATTTACATTTTCAGGTTTTCTAGGGCGCTGATTCTAACGGAATACATTTCAAATATGCCAAATCATTGCTACTTGTATTTTTCGGCGTAATTGGGCCAATTTTGGTGCTAGCACCAAATTTCGTACCCATCAACAAAAAGTACAAGTTTGCGATCTCCAGTGCTGTTTTTATTGATTCCCTCGGATTCAGGACCCTCATAAACCCGTATAACGCAAGAAACAAAATGATAATATCTACTGATCAATTTACTCATTTTCCAAAATTTGGTGCTGGCACAACAATTTTCACCCACCGGCGAAAAATACAAGTTTGAAAACTCTTATGAAATTTTTACTGATTCCATTGAATTCAGAACCCTAACAAACCCGTATACCGCAAGAAACAAGGTGACACAATCAATTGATATATTTGATGGTTTTCAAAATTTGGTGCTAGCACCACATTTTGCACCCACTTTCAAAAAATACAAGTTTGAGATGTCTAGTTCGATAATTATATATTCCATTGAATTCAGAACAGCCATAAACCTCTAAAACGCAAGAAATAAATTGTCACAAGCAATTTTTTATATTGAATGGATATTCAAAATTTCGTGCTGGCACCAAAATTTGGCACCCGCCGAAAAAAACAAGTTTGAAATTTCTAAATCAAGTTATATGAATTCCATCCAATTGCGAACAAAAAAAACCGGTGTAAATCAAAAATAGAGATGTTCCAAACAATATTTAATGAAATGTAATTTTCAAAAAACGTCTCAAAAAAGTGCCAAAAGTAGGGTTAAAAAATTGTGCTATAACTCGAAAACTACCCAATATTTTTTAAAACGCTTTGCACTTCTATGAAGACAATAGATATTAAGGAAAGTCACAAAATTTCAGATTCCCAACTGCGTTTGTTTCAGAATTATATTAAAAAAACCAAACGACTTGATTGTGCCTGCGTGTTTAGTGTATACAGTCAGTCGCCTAGAAACTACACAACGCCAGGTAATACATGTACAGTAAGGGAGTGCCGTTCACAGAATTGTTAGTTACCTTAGTAACTGTAGAAAATATTTCCAAATGTCAGAGAGTATCCTTTCTCTGAATATTCTCTGATTATGGGTTATACGATAATAATCGGGCTAATTGACTAGGAGGATTTAGTACTCATCCAAAATGAGTTGCATGGGTGAATGCAGAAATAATTAGCGCAAATTTTGATACATATTTGAACGTGTTAAACCAAAGTAGCTACATTTTATTGCAGTTAATGTAAATGTTGGTTTCTTAAAAAAAGTTAAAGTATTTTGTTCTCATGTAAATTTATCGCATTTAGAAAATAAAAGTGGCGATATATTTGTATTTAAATTAATCGCCGGTCTTCCCTCTATAAGAATAATGTTCATTTGAAAAAATTGATGTGAATATGATTTATATTCAACCAGAGGGCCCAACATAGAGTTAGGTAGGGGTCGGCTAGCTAGCTTGTTTTTGGCCTGTAGTTCTAGAATGCAAATTAGCTATACCGATCACCAACTGTGTTCTGACGTCTAACATGGTCCTCCATCAAAAAATAATAGTCTCGTTAATTTAATGAAGGTATTGCGCTTAACAGTGTCAATTCAATGTCAATAACAGTGTCAGGGTTAACGCCGCCAGAGCCCGTACTATTAATTTGACTGAATTGAAGTCTCCTCGTTAAGCAAGATACTAAATTATATGGTAGCTAGTGTTTTAGGTAGGTTTAGCTAGTAATTTCGAAACTGGTTCGACATCCTACTTCCTTCTATAAATATTTTGTAGTAGCTAGTTCTTATTACTATTTGTATAGAAAATGTTCCAGAACATGTCAGCCATTCATTTAAAAAAAAATATGTTCTAGAACAAATATTTTTTGTTCTAGAACATTTTTTAGAAAAAAATCTGCATTCTATTTAAAACGCATGGCATCGTTCTAAAACGTGTTTAAAATTAAAAAAAAAAAGAAAAACTTTTTTAAATTTTTTCTCAATGTTTTTTTTCAATGTTTTTTTTCACAATTTTTTTATTGATTTTAAACACGTTTTAGAACGATGCCATGCGTTTTAAATAGAATCCAGATTTTTTTCTAAAAAATGTTCTAGAACAAAAAGTATTTGTTCTAGAACATATTTTTTTAAAAATGAATAGCTAACATGTTCTGGAACATTTTCTATACAAATAGTAATAAGAACTAGCTACTACAAAATATTTATAGAAGGAAGTAGGATGTCGGAACCAGTGTCAAAATTACTAGCTAAACCTACCTAAAACACTAGCTACCATATAATTTAGTATCTTGCTTAACGAGGAGACTTCAATTCAGTCAAATTAAAGAATTATATCAAAATATCAAATTGTTGTAAAAAAAACTGGTCTCTTTTTGAATGGCCTCAAAATGCAGCTTATTAGGCCGTGTATATATAGTAGGCCATGGGAGCGTTATATAAAATGCTATATCTCAAAAACGGCACAACAGATTTGGAAAAAAATTTAGCAGCGGTTTTCTGTCATCCATATCTATCGTTTTATAAAATAAAAAGATTGCCTCCAGGGGTATGATACATTTGTCCTTCCGTGTATATTTAGTATTCCATGGTTGGGTGCTGTGAGGAGGTGATTGCAGTTTGGGCTGTTGCGGGCTGCGTCACTGTGTCTCAGGGGTGGAAGGAGACCATGGAGGAGTCTCGGTTTCGGTGATGGAGTGGGTGTGCGGGATCTTGACCCTGAAATGTATTAGGGCTTCAATAATGTCTTGGGAACTAATTAATTTATATGCTACTCTCCTGGAGGAATTGTTTATTGTTTAATCATTATGATTATTTTAAATCAATTGTAGAAATGTGACTATATATATTAATTTAATCATATTATTTATTAAATAGAATAAAGAGCTTCGCACAGGTGCAAAACCATGCCATATTTGAACGCCCGTATCTCAGTTATTCTATGATGAAAATCAGATTGTGATAAATATTTGGAATCCTTGCATGGCCAGGCCAGCTTTCCGTCAATATCATCAAATCGTTATAAGGTTGAAGAATAACTGCGGTGAACATATGGTGAAATATCGTCAGAGACACCTTCTTCAAACGCTTGTAGCTAAAGGATGAAGGCGAAAATAAAAATTCTGGCTCACCCAGTCAGTGGTCGGGAGGTGAAACTATCTCTGTTTCAAATTTCATGCAATCTCATTAAGTTTTGTAGAAAAATTTGATGGGGGCGGGTACCTAAATAAAGACACCATATTCCAGGACATGGTGTATTTAGTTATTTTATTCCAAAATTGTAACATTACTCAATGCCGTTAGTATTAACAGCGAGTTGTTATTTAGCTCTTTACAACTTTCGGGACATTACAGTATTGTATTGGTGTATTATTATTTATGTATAATGTCCCGAAGGCATGACCGTAAAGTCACGGCGTCATGGTTACCACATAAACAATATTAGGTATTTATTATTAATTGCCTGACAGCCAGATAGGACTACAGTATTATCTACCGGTGGCAACTAATAACCAGTAGCTATAAACTATTAACATGGCTTCAAACGCCACCATAAATATAAGCTAACTTTTTTATAACATAATTGATTTCGTTTTTACATTTATTTATACAGCAACTAATATAATTTGTTGAGTTTCTATCACTTATAATGTATATGTACAATCATTTCGTAATGTTAAAATTTTGGAATAAAACTACATACATACTTGTTGTAAAGTACTTAACAGTATTCTGATCCTCGTGGCTTTATTTTCACACTCTCACTACGTTCGTTCGTGTAACAATCCACTCGGATCATTACACTGTAAAGTGCTGTGCTACTTTACACACAAGAATGTAAATAGTGATTACGAGTTATTTATCGACGGGGAGTTAACGAAACCCTCGGCTAAATAAGTGGGTGATAAATAATGTAATAAAGGATATAATGAGATTTACTAGAGTCTTAGATGCAAATCACTGTTAAATAATATATGCGGCGCTGCAAACATAAAGAAAATAATAATAATTATTTATGGTTTGTTGATAATTACAGCGGACCTTATAATGTTAAATTATTGCTAATAAATAATGGTATCGTCGCGCTACGGCTAATTTGTTGGGAGAGTAGCCGTTCGCGACTTTCAAAGTCGCGTTCCGGCTACTCAAAAATTCACGCTACCTCTACTTGTCGCGTTCGGCTAATCTACTGTCTTAGTCTTATATAGGGAATCATTATCAATATTATTCTACTATGGTGTTTACGAACAGATGAGGTCCGAAAATGTAATGTAATAATGATTTACAGCATGGGGGAAGGTGGGGGGGGGGGGGGGGGGGGGGTTACCATATTTCCTATGTTCTTCGACAACCACACATTCAATATAATATTGTATTATATGGTATTCTTAGTCACAGTCTCAAGCACAGGTACGGATTACGTTCAGATTTGAATTTACTTTCATTTTGTCATCCCCCAACTGCGTTTTATATATAATAACTTTACAATTCTCCTTGCCACGCATTCCCACGCTTTACACGTATATACTTACTGGATAACTATGAAAAATTTTGGCAAAGCGCAAAAGTTTCTCAGTTCATCCGAACCATACACAACCCACCACCGAACCACCCCTGCGCGACCAAACAATTCCTACCCAACCCACCACCCCTTCGCGGCCAAACCATTCCTACCCAACCCATCACCCCTTCGCGGCCGAACCATTCCTACCCAACCGATCACCCCTACTACCCAACCCATCACCCCTACGCGGCCGAACCATTCCTACCCAACCCATCACCTCTTCGCGGCCGAACCATTCCTACCCAACCCATCACCTCTTCGCGGCCGAACCATTCCTATCCAACCCACCACCCCTTCGCGGCCGAACCATTCCTACCCAACCCATTACCCCTTCGCGGCCGAACCATTCCTACCCAACCCACCACCCCTTCGCGGCCGAACCATTGCTACCCAACCCATTACCCCTTCGCGGCCGAACCATTCCTACCCAACCCATCACCCCTACGCGGCCGAACCATTCCTACCCAACCCATCACCTCTTCGCGGCCGAACCATTCCTACCCAACCCACCACCCCTTCGCGGCCGAACCATTCCTACCCTACCCATTACCCCTTCGCGGCCGAACCATTCCTACCCAACCCATCACCCTTACGCGGCCGAACCATTCCTACCCAACCCATCACCTCTTCGCGGCCGAACCATTCCTACCCAACCCACCACCCCTTCGCGGCCGAACCATTCCTACCCAACCCATTACCCCTTCGCGGCCGAACCATTCCTACCCAACCCATCACCCCTACGCGGCCGAACCATTCCTACCCAACCCATCACCTCTTCGCAGCCGAACCATTCCTACCCAACCCATCACCTCTTCGCGGCCGAACCATTCCTACCCAACCCATCACCTCTTCGCGGCCGAACCATTCCTACCCAACCCACCACCCCTTCGCGGCCGAACCATTCCTACCCAACCCATCACCCCTTCGCGGCCGAACCATTCCTACCCAACCCATCACCTCTTCACGGCCGAACCATTCCCACCCAACCCATCACCTCTTCGCGGCCGAACCATTCCTACCCAACCCACCACCCCGTCGCGGCCGAACCATTCCTACCCAACCCATCACCCCTTCGCGGCCGAACCATTCTTACCCAACCCACCACCCCTTCGCGGCCGAACCATTCCTACCCAACCCATCACCCCTATCCGGCCGAACCATTCCTACCCAACCCATCAGCCCTTCGCGGCCGAACCATTCTTACCCAACCCATCACCCCTACGCGGCCGAACGAACCATTCCTACCCAACCCACATCCCTTCGCGGCCGAACCATTCTTACCCAACCCACCACCCCTTCGCGGCCGAACCATTCCTACCCAACCCATCACCCCTACGCGGCCGAACCATTCCTACCCAAACCACATCCCTTCGCGGCCGAACCATTCCTACCCAACCCATCACCCCTACGCGGCCGAACCATTCCTACCCAACCCACATCCCTTCGCGGCCGAACCATTCTTACCCAACCCACCACCCCTTCGCGGCCGAACCATTCCTACTCAACCCACATCCCTTTGCGGCCGAACCATTCTTACCCAACCCACCACCCCTTCGCGGCCGAACCATTCCTACCCAACTCATCACCCCTACGCGGCCGAACGAACCATTCCTACCCAACCCACATCCCTTCGCGCCAAACCATTCTTACCCAACCCACCACCCCTTCGCGGCCGAACCATTCCTACTCAACCCATCACCCCTTCGCGGCCGAACCATCCCTACCCAACCCATCACCCCTTCGCGGCCGAACCATTCCTACCCAACCCATCACCCCTACGCGGCCGAACCATTCCTACCCAACCCATCACCCCTTCGCGGCCGAACCATTCCTACCCAACCCACCACCCCTTCGCGGCCGAGCCATTCCTACCCAACCCATCACCCCTACGCGGCCGAACCATTCCTACCCAACCCACCACCCCTTCGCGGCCGAACCATTCCTACCCAACCCATCACCCCTTCGCGGCCGAACCATTCCTACCCAACCCATCACCCCTTCGCGGCCGAACCATTCCTACCCAACCCATCACCCCTACGCGGCCGAACCATTCCTACCCAACCCACATCACTTCGAGGCCGAACCATTCTTACGCAACCCACCACCCCTTCGCGGCCGAACCATTCCTACCCAACCCATCACCCCTACGCGGCCGAACCATTCCTACCCAACCCACCACCCCTTCGCGGCCGAACCATTCCTACCCAACCCATCACCCCTTCGCGGCCGAACCATTCCTACCCAACCCACCACCCCTTCGCGGCCGAACCATTCCTACCCAACCTATCACCCCTACGCGGCCGAACCATTCCTACCCAACCCATCACCCCTTCGCGGCCGAACCATTCCTACCCAACCCATCACCCCTACGCGGCCGAACCATTCCTACCCAACCCACCACCCCTTCGCGGCCGAACCATTCCTACCCAACCCATCAACCCTACGCGGCCGAACCATTCCTACCCAACCCACCACCCCTTCGCGGCCGAACCATTCCTACCCAACCCATCACCCCTTCGCGGCCGAACCATTCCTACCCAACCCATCACCCCTTCGCGGCCGAACCATTCCTACCCAACCCATCACCCCTTCGCGGCCGAACCATTCCTACCCAACCCATCACCCCTACGCGGCCGAACCATTCCTACCCAACCCACATCCCTTCGCGGCCGAACCATTCCTACCCAACCCACCACCCCTTCGCGGCCGAACCATTCCTACCCAACCCATCACCCCTACGCGGCCGAACCATTCCTACCCAACCCACCACCCCTTCGCGGCCGAACCATTCCTACCCAACCCATCACCCCTTCGCGGCCGAACCATTCCTACCCAACCCACCACCCCTTCGCGGCCGAACCATTCCTACCCAACCTATCACCCCTACGCGGCCGAACCATTCCTACCCAACCCATCACCCCTTCGCGGCCGAACCATTCCTACCCAACCCATCACCCCTACGCGGCCGAACCATTCCTACCCAACCCACATCCCTTCGCGGCCGAACCATTCTTACCCAACCCACCACCCCTTCGCGGCCGAACCATTCCTACCCAACCCATCACCCCTACGCGGCCGAACCATTCCTACCCAACCCACCACCCCTTCGCGGCCGAACCATTCCTACCCAACCCATCACCCCTACGCGGCCGAACCATTCCTACCCAACCCACATCCCTTCGCGGCCGAACCATTCTTACCCAACCCACCACCTCTTCGCGGCCGAACCATTCCTACCCAACCTATCACCCCTTCGCGGCCGAACCATTCCTACCCAACCCATCACCCCTACGCGGCCGAACCATTCCTACCCAACCCATCACCCCTTCGCGGCCGAACCATTCCTACCCAACCCATCACCTCTTCACGGCCGAACCATTACTACCCTACCCATCACCTCTTCGCGGCCGAACCATTCCTACCCAACCCACCACCCCTTCGCGGCCGAACCATTCCTACCCAACCCACATCCCTTCGAGGCCGAACCATTCTTACGCAACACACCACCCCTTCGCGGCCGAACCAGTCCTACCCAACCCATCACCCCTACGCGGCCGAACCATTCCTACCCAACCCACCACCCCTTCGCGGCCGAAACATTCCTATCCAACCCATCACCCCTACGGGGCCGAACCATTGCTACCCAACCCACATCCCTTCGCGGCCGAACCATTCTTACCCAACCCACCACCTCTTCGCGGCCGAACCATTCCTACCCAACCTATCACCCCTTCGCGGCCGAACCATTCCTACCCAACCCATCACCCCTACGCGGCCGAACCATTCCTACCCAACCCATCACCCCTTCGCGGCCGAACCATTCCTACCCAACCCATCACCTCTTCACGGCCGAACCATTCCTACCCAAACCACCACCCCTTCGCGGCCGAACCATTCCTACCCAACCCATCACCCCTTCGCGGCTGAACCATTCCTACCCAACCCATCACCCCTACGAGGCCGAACCATTCCTACCCAACCCATCACCTCTTCGCGGCCGAACCATTCCTGCCCAGACCATCACCTCTTCGCGGCCGAATCATTCCTACCCAACCTACAACCCCTTCGCGGCCGAACCATTCCTACCCAACCCATCACCCCTACGCGGCCGAACCATTCCTACCCAACCCACATCCCTTCGCGCCAAACCATTCTTACCCAACCCACCACCCCTTCGCGGCCGAACCATTCCTACCCAACCCATCACCCCTTCACGGCCGAACCATCCCTACTCAACCCATCACCCCTTCGCGGCCGAACCATTCCTACCCAACCCATCACCCCTACGCGGCCGAACCATTCCTACCCAACCCACATCCCTTCGCGGCCGAACCATTCTTACCCAACCCACCACCTCTTCGCGGCCGAACCATTCCTACCCAACCTATCACCCCTTCGCGGCCGAACCATTCCTACCCAACCCACATCTCTTCGCGGCCAAACCATTCTTACCCAACCCACCACCCCTTCGCGGCCGAACCATTCCTACCCAACCCATCACCCCTACCCGGCCGAACCATTCCTACCCAACCCATCACCCCTACGAGGCCGAACCATTCCTACCCAACCCATCACCTCTTCGCGGCCGAACCATTCCTGCCCAGACCATCACCTCTTCGCGGCCGAATCATTCCTACCCAACCTACAACCCCTTCGCGGCCGAACCATTCCTACCCAACCCACATCCCTTCGCGCCAAACCATTCTTACCCAACCCACCACCCCTTCGCGGCCGAACCATTCCTACCCAACCCATCACCCCTTCACGGCCGAACCATCCCTACTCAACCCATCACCCCTTCGCGGCCGAACCATTCCTACCCAACCCATCACCCCTACGCGGCCGAACCATTCCTACCCAACCCACATCCCTTCGCGGCCGAACCATTCTTACCCAACCCACCACCTCTTCGCGGCCGAACCATTCCTACCCAACCTATCACCCCTTCGCGGCCGAACCATTCCTACCCAAACCATCACCCCTACGCGGCCGAACCATTCCTACCCAACCCATCACCCCTTCGCGGCCGAACCATTCCTACCCAACCCATCACCTCTTCACGGCCGAACCATTCCTACCCAACCCATCACCTCTTCGCGGCCGAACCATTCCTACCCAACCCATCACCCCTTCGCGGCCGAACCATTCCTACCCAACCCATCACCCCTACGCGGCCGAACCATTCCTACCCAACCCATCACCTCTTCGCGGCCGAACCATTCCTGCCCAGACCATCACCTCTTCGCGGCCGAATCATTCCTACCCAACCTACAACCCCTTCGCGGCCGAACCATTCCTACCCAACCCATCACCCCTACGCGGCCGAACCATTCCTACCCAACCCACATCCCTTCGCGCCAAACCATTCTTACCCAACCCACCACCCCTTCGCGGCCGAACCATTCCTACCCAACCCATCACCCCTTCGCGGTCGAACCATCCCTACTCAACCCATCACCCCTTCGCGGCCGAACCATTCCTACCCAACCCATCACCCCTACGCGGCCGAACCATTCCTACCCAACCCACATCCCTTCGCGGCCAAACCATTCTAACCAAACCACCACCCCTTCGCGGCCGAACCATTCCTACCCAACCCATCACCCCTTCGCGGCCGAACCATTCCTACCCAACCCACCACCCCTTCGCTGCCGAACCATTCCTACCCAACCCATCACCCCTTCTCGGCCGAACCATTCCTACCCAACCCACCACCCCTTCGCGGCCGAACCATTCCTACCCAACCTATTACCCCTACGCGGCCGAACCATTCCTACCCAACCCATCACCCCTTCGCGGCCGAACCATTCCTACCCAACCCATCACCCCTACGCGGCCGAACCATTCCTACCCAACCCACCACCCCTTCGCTGCAGAACCATTCCTATCCAACCCATCAATCCTACGCGGCCGAACCATTCCTACCCAACCAACATCCCTTCGCGGCCGAACCATTCTTACCCAACCCACCACCTCTTCGCGGCCGAACCATTCCTACCCAACCCATCACCCCTTCGCGGCCGAACCATTCCTACCCAACAAATCACCCCTACGCGGCCGAACCATTCCTACCCAATCCATCACCCCTACGCGGCCGAACCATTCCTACCCAACCCATCACCCCTTCGCGGCCGAACCTTCCTACCCAACCCATCACCCCTACGCGGCTGAACCATTCCTACCCAACCCACATCTCTTCGCGGCCAAACCATTCTTACCCAACCCACCACCCCTTCGCGGCCGAACCATTCCTACCCAACCCATCACCCCTACCCGGCCGAACCATTCCTACCCAACCCATCACCCCTTCGCGGCCGAACCATTCCTACCCAACCCATCACCCCTACGCGGCCGAACGAACCATTCCTACCAAATATTATGTTTCAATTATATACAGAATACTGATAGGCCTTGCAGTGTTAAGTACAGGTTAATCGATCTGGGGTAGGTCCATAAAGTATATTGGGGCGAGCCATCTAGTTTGTTATGAGGTCACGACACCCCCCTTTCCTCCGAGATCATTAGTTCTACAATGGTCTTAAGAGTTAAGAGAATAGTTTTACGGTCGTATCCCCAAACCGGACCACGGGCTTTTTGTGGCGTGTACTGCGGCGTGGTTCAACAACTTGCCAATTACTTTCAGTTTCGGACTCGTTGTCACTTGGCTGGTAAATGGCACTTTTTTGCGATCCAACGTTGTTTGACAGTTCATTCGCTGGTTCGGGTGTTATTGGTTCAACTTCCGGATATAAAGGACGTAGGAATCGACGGTTTCTCCACCATGTTCTGCCAGATGGCAGCTTCACGTGGTAATCCCGGTTTTTTCCGATACTGACGATCGTTCCAGTTTTAGTCCAACGTTTCGGTCGGTCCGTACTCTGGATGCGGACGTCCATCCCGATCCTGAGTGGTTTGTGGTCCCGCGAAGTCTCGTTATAGTGAGCAATGTTTCGGTTCCGGAGTTCGGCCGCACGGTTGTCTGTTTCATCCGCCGTTTCCCGCCAATGTTGTGCGTAGGCGCTGTGATGGGCAGGAACCTTCGACCGTAGTATGTGCCCGAAGACAGTCTCATTAGGAGACAGCCCATCAGCGCGTGGAGTGTTCCTCAACTCCAAAAGTCCAGTGAGGAATTCGTCGGAGTTGGAGTCGTTCCTCGGTACCTTTAATAGCAGGTGTTTTACAGCCTTCACCGCTGACTCGGCGTGGCCATTGGACTGCGGGTAGTGTGGGCTACTGGGAGTCCAGTTGACCCCCCATCGTTTACAAAAGTCCCTGAAGTGCGCAGAGTCGAACTGTGGTCCACCATCGGTGCGTAGTGTTGTCGGTACACCGAGGTTAACGAACCATCTACGAATTGCGAATACAACATCCCGTGATGTTGGGTCGTGTTTCCATTCATGGACTTCGGGATATCCCGACAGTCGGTCGGAATACACTAGATAGTGTTTCCCCCCTATGGAGAATAGATCGGCGGAGGCAGATACAAATGGACGTCCTGGAATGTCCTCTGATAGCATAGTCTCCTTCTGGAGACTCGGCCGGATTTCCTGGCACTTGGTACACTGTCGGATAGTACGCTCGATATCACCACCAATACCTGGCCAGTAAACCGTTTGCCGCGCCCTTTGTTTGGTTCTGGTTATGCCTTGGTGGGAGGCATGTAGTCGTTCTAGAACCTGATGCTGGTAGGTTTGTGGGATAACCAGTCTGTTCCCGTAAACTATCAGATTATCGGGTGAGATTGCGAGACTGTCCGATATTGATTTAAATTGACGAATATACGGCGAGGCTGAGTTTATATTCCGGAAGTCATCCCGGATTTGCCGGATGAGTTCAATATAGTCAATATCGCCCAATGCTGCGTTATGTAATTCGGTCAACATGGGATCCTTGATCGATGTCGTAGTGTGAGGTAAGTTTGCGCAGATTGTTGCGATATTTATAGGTTCTTCCTCGGGTTGACTATCATCGATCGTCGGTTTGTCGACGGGGGCACGACTCAGGCCATCAGCTATTCGATGGGCCTTGCCCTTCTGCCACTCTACGCGGAACTGGTAGCAACTCTGCAGATCCGCTTTTATACGCTGCAGTTTGCCATTGTCCACTTGGTCAACGCTGTATTTATTAAATATAGTGACCAGTGGGCGGTGGTCGGTGACCACTGTGAATTCCGGTAGACCAGACAGATATATCCGGCACTTGTTAATGGCGTACCGGATAGCAATAGCTTCCAGTTCAATCGTGGCATACCTTGTTTCCGGGTCGCTGATGAACCTGCTGCCACAAGCTATAAGTTTGAAGTGGTCCCCGTGTCGTTGGAGTAAGTTAAAACCAAAGCCATGGAGACGACTGGCGTCCGTTTCGAGTCTTGTTTCTGCTTTCAAGTCGAACGGAGCGAGTACAGGTGGTTGAACGAGGGCGGTTTTAACCCGCTGGAACGCTTGTTGGTGGTTCGCAGTCCATAGGAACTCGTTCCTTGTTCGAAGCAGATCACGCAGAGGTGCCGCTGTGGTGCTGATATCGCTGGAAAAATGTCCTAATTGATTAACCAGCCCCATAAAACTGCGAAGATCCGTTACGTTCTTTGGGGTAGGATATTCAGCGATTGCTTTAATTTTACCTGGGTCCACCTCAGTTCCATTCTCGGTGACAATGAAACCAGCAAACTTAACGCTTGGTTTAGCAAAGTTAAATTTTTCTGGGTGAAGTGTGATTCCGGCTGCACGACACTTCTCGAGAATGGTGCGGACCCGTTCGATGTGTTCCCGAATGTTGGTATCTTCGATGAGTATATCATCGACGATCTTATGGACCTGGGTTACGCCTTGCCCTTCTGCCACTCTACGCGGAACTGGTAGCAACTCTGCAGATCCGCTTTTATACGCTGCAGTTTGCCATTGTCCACTTGGTCAACGCTGTATTTATTAAATATAGTGACCAGTGGGCGGTGGTCGGTGACCACTGTGAATTCCGGTAGACCAGACAGATATATCCGGCACTTGTTAATGGCGTACCGGATAGCAATAGCTTCCAGTTCAATCGTGGCATACCTTGTTTCCGGGTCGCTGATGAACCTGCTGCCACAAGCTATAAGTTTGAAGTGGTCCCCGTGTCGTTGGAGTAAGTTAAAACCAAAGCCATGGAGACGACTGGCGTCCGTTTCGAGTCTTGTTTCTGCTTTCAAGTCGAACGGAGCGAGTACAGGTGGTTGAACGAGGGCGGTTTTAACCCGCTGGAACGCTTGTTGGTGGTTCGCAGTCCATAGGAACTCGTTCCTTGTTCGAAGCAGATCACGCAGAGGTGCCGCTGTGGTGCTGATATCGCTGGAAAAATGTCCTAATTGATTAACCAGCCCCATAAAACTGCGAAGATCCGTTACGTTCTTTGGGGTAGGATATTCAGCGATTGCTTTAATTTTACCTGGGTCCACCTCAGTTCCATTCTCGGTGACAATGAAACCAGCAAACTTAACGCTTGGTTTAGCAAAGTTAAATTTTTCTGGGTGAAGTGTGATTCCGGCTGCACGACACTTCTCGAGAATGGTGCGGACCCGTTCGATGTGTTCCCGAATGTTGGTATCTTCGATGAGTATATCATCGACGATCTTATGGACCTGGGTTACGCCTTGGAGTGCCATATCGCCCCTGAAGTTATAGCTGTCTCCAGCTGATATAAAGCCCATGGGGGCACGGCAATAACGAAAACGGCCCCACGGCGTAATGAAGGTCGTTAGATCACGTGAGTCTTCGTCTAAGGCAACCTGCCAATAGCCAGACTTTGCGTCTAGCGTGGTGAATATGCAGGTTCCCTTAGTCCGGTCGGAGACTACATCGTGTGGCGTCCTAGAGTTGTGTATGGTTCGCATGACCTGTGAGTTAAGTTTTGTTAAGTCCACAGTCATGCGAATTTCACCAGGGCGGTTGGGTTTGTTGCACACAACTATAGGATGGCACCAGGCGGTTGGTCGGTCCCCGATGCGTTCTATGATACCCTTCTCCTCCATCTGAGCCAGTTCCTGGCGCACTTTCTCACGGAGAGGGAAGGGTATGGGTCGAGCCGCATTTACGCAGAATGGTTGCGCACCGTCCACTAATTGGATGCTCATTGGTGGGCCGGACATGGTTAGGAGGTGACCCTTGGAGGCAAAGACATCTTTAAATTCCTCCATGAGTTTTAGTTTGGTCGCCTCATTCTCTATGCCTTGTTTCATGGTGGCCACATGTGTTGCGCGTTGTGCAATAAGTGGCGTTTGGGCGCCGCTGTTGAGGAGAGGTGCGCCACTGATGTGCGGTTGTGTGTCACTGATGAGCGGTTGTATGCCACCAGTGTCCGTTATTGCAATGTTGGTATATGGCTCAGTCGTCTCACAGTGCTCTATAGGTTTGGGTGTGGAGGTGGTTGCGTTAATTTTAATTTTTGGGGGTACTGACCCCCGCAGTTTAAGCATTCCCCCCGCTGTTTCACTTGGTGGATTGTTTCCCGTACGTTGTAGTTAGAGGTACCCCGGTTCCTGTCTGTAGATATGGCGGACTTGGAGCGCTGGTAGTTACTCTTCTTCTTATAGCGACTCCGACCTCGCCACTGATTGGCCGAGGTTGTATGCTGGACAGCATTAATGCGTTGCTCGCGAATGAGTTTATTATCGCGAGCGGCAACTTCGCGCGATCGGCAGAAGTCTGGGATTTGTTCCCGAGTTAGTGGAGGACGTTTAGCGAATATTTCCTCCCTTGTTTCATCGTCCTGAATTCCCCGAACTATGAGGGTGTTTATCCAGTCGTCACGGTTCATCGTGTCTAGGTCGGCATCTTGCGCCAACTCGAGCAGTCTGACATAGTAATCATCGAAAGTCTGACCTGGTTCCTGTTTAAGTTGTACCAGTTGGTGCCGATCCACAACGATGTTGCGTTCTGCCCGGAGATATTGCCGTATATCATCGATGATTTCTGTTAGAGTTTTTGTCGTATCTGCGGGAATATCTAGTCGGTGGTGGATCCGGTTGAGGAACTCGGGGGAACAGTTGCTGAAAAATATAGCTACCTGGTCTTCCCTCGATTTTTGTTCCAGGTGGACGATACGGCCGTAGTTCAGCCACTGCCTCTCCCAGCGCACGAAACGGTGGTAGCTATAATCTACCTCGAGTTTATCCGGTGCTCTGGCTGTTAGTTTAGCGGCCGCGGTTGTACCGTCGTTGTTCCGCGGGGCGTTATCCTCGCGGCGACCTGCAGACTGTCCGCCAGGTTGTTGCAGGAGTTGCAGTAATCGAAGCTCCCGTTCCTCGTCCCGTTGTTCGCGTCGACGTTCCTCCTCAAGGCGGAGCTGTTGTTCTTCCGCCCGATCAGCTGCGCGTTGACGCTCCATGTACTGAAGGATTTGAGTCCAGTCCGGAGGAGTTTGTTTTTCCCCCTCGCTCGAATCTTCCTGCTCGTTTACCGCTTTTATTAGTCGTTTACGGAGAGTTGCTGATGGCGTTTTTGGATCGAACGGGACCCCGGCGTTGCTGCAATGTTGTTTTAACGCGGGGCGTTCCAGTAGCTCTATCTGAGCTGCGTTTAGATCCAGCCAGTCCTCCGGTTCTATCGACGTTGCCATTACGGTTGTTAATCTTATGTGAATTAACTCCCACGTTAGTTCAACTGACCATACCGGCCAGCCGCACGCTGCGCCATATTATGTTTCAATTATATACAGAATACTGATAGGCCTTGCAGTGTTAAGTACAGGTTAATCGATCTGGGGTAGGTCCATAAAGTATATTGGGGCGAGCCATCTAGTTTGTTATGAGGTCACGACACCAAACCCACTTCCCTTCGCGGCCGAACCATTCTTACCCAACCCACCACCCCTTCGCGGCCGAACCATTCCTACCCAACCCATCACCCCTACGCGGCCGAACCATTCCTACCCAACCCACATCCCTTCGCGGCCGAACCATTCCTACCCAACCCATCACCCCTACGCGGCCGAACCATTCCTACCCAACCCACATCCCTTCGCGGCCGAACCATTCTTACCCAACCCACCACCCCTTCGCGGCCGAACCATTCCTACCCAACACACATCCCTTTGCGGCCGAACCATTCTTACCCAACCCACCACCCCTTCGCGGCCGAACCATTCCTACCCAAACCACATCCCTTCGCGGCCGAACCATTCCTACCCAACCCACCACCCCTTCGCGGCCGAACCATTCCTACCCAACCCATCACCTCTTCGCGGCCGAACCATTCCTACCCAACCCATCACCCCTTCGCGGCCGAACCATTCCTACCCAACAACAATGCATATAATATGTAGGCCCTACATGCTACATAATCACCTGCTCTATGCTTTTAATAATTAAGTAGGCAATTGTTTTCTAACCAATCACACTTCCGATATAGTAAGTGATTTACTAACTACCTGCAATTTTATTTATAGTCATCACTTTCTTTTAAGTTTCTTTTACTAAATGTCGTTTATAGTTGTTTCCAAAAGTTTCTACACGTGACCGTATTTGATTTGATTTGATATAATTTCACTTTTAAGTGACGAAAAAGTAAAGTTATCTTCAGCCGTTTGAGGTCGGTGTCCTCCCAAACACGCAGCCTATGATCAGGTACATATCTACAAAGTGTCACTTAGAAAATACTGGGTCTGAAGGTGTAATTGCTGCTATACAGTTTCCTGCCTGATGCTGACCAGTAATTTCGCCAAAATGACTACAGAATAGCCCAATTTGACCACAAATAATGCATTCCCCAAGCAGCATACAATGTACTGTAAGTGTAAAATTTGCCATGATAAATCGACGGTTCACGTGCTTAGGATGCGATCTTGTGATCAATGTAACATTAGCTCTGATAGGTGGTCGGGTGTCAAAAAGGATTAGCTAGGACAGACACATATACAGACAGATAATATTTATATACTGTATATGGATATATTTGTATATAGATAGATAGATAGGCATAATTGCACTCCCGTGATTTCTCAGATTGTGAAAATATAGTACGAGACGATTTTATTTGACATAATTACTATTATTCAATATACTAATATATCAAAATCAAATCGTCTTCATTACTTATAGAAATGATTTTACCCACGATGTTGGCCACCCTGGCCATCCTCTATGTCATAACCAATCTGGTAACTTCATCACTTGGATCATTATATAGCAACAGTTTCTGTACAAACTCGATAACAGGTGGAGTATCAGTTGTAACGTCATCATCCCACTTCTGCAGCATTGAGTGCGAGAAAATGCATCAGGATTGTTGGGGATTCAGCTACAGGGATGGTATTTGTACGATAAATCAGGAGGATTGTCTCGCGGAGATGAATGATTGGGAGGAGGCGGATACAGGAGAGAAACGGTGGATCAGTAGAGAAAGAGGTTAGATACGAAAAACGTTAGAACGACAGAATGGCAACATTTCAGCCCCCCCCACCCACCCCCCACCCCCTTGAAAATTAAATCAATGAATTTGTTCCTGTTTTTTTTTGTTTTGTTTAGACAAACCCCCACCACTACCATTATAACATGCTGCTCTCAATTAATTAGTATTTTCCTATGCTGTTTCAAGTTCGCATTGAAAGTTTCCAGCCCTCTAGTAGTGTGTTTCGTGTAGTCATGAATGGTAGACCCACAGGACCACCTTGAAAATAAGCTGAAAAATTTAGGGTTAGTCCTATATGTTATGCTGGACAATTCCTATTTACAATGTATATAGGTATTGTCCAGCATACAATGTATGTTTTGTATCAGGTCAGGTCAGGTATGCTAGGTCATTGATCTAGAAAACTTCTATGCAGCATATATTAAGGATGTGCCACCTGTGACTGCTCTTACTAAGGGCAAATCTGGTCCTGTAACTAGGACCCCCTTTGTTCTGGGATAGGGACGCCCTTGGTCCTGAATTAAGGACCCATATACTCAGCTGCAGGGGTATATGGCCTGACCAGGCAGATGGTGATCTACCAATGACTGGTCAGGAGTAGAGTGTTCTCATGTCCACTCTGAGTGCACTTCACTGCGACCTGCACCTGGCAGCAGGGGAACAGGGCATGGGCCAGCAGATGAGCTGCAGAGCCAATGGTGGGTCATGTGCATCAGATTAGGTATGGGTGATATCTATATCTCGACTCTATATCTGACTCCAATTCTACACCCGCCCTGTGCAATGGCAAACCAGGGTTGGTTTTTGCCCCGAGAGCTGACTCGGCAAAAAAGCACCCCAACCCCCCACTATGGATTACATTAGTAGCGCGGAGATCCGGCCACTAGAGGCCAGTAGAATTACCAGACACAATAGGCCTCACACTCATCAGTTATCTCCTGACCCCTGTCTCACTCCCTACCATGCCTCAGTGTCTCAGTGAGGCATAGTCAATCAAGAACTCAATAAGGCTGCATCTAGGTCCCTGAACAGGCAGTACTCTGTTAATCTACAGGAGCTAATAAACCAACAGGTTGATGCTATCAATGATGCTGACGACAGCTGCTTACTGGGTGGAAAAGCCAACCAACCACCAAGGTTAAGGCTGAATCACCAGCCGATCGCCTCAATGGTTGGAAAGCCCACTTTGAAAAGCTCCTCAATAATGACAGGGTACTGCCTGATAACTTTATAGAAGTAAAAGTGTCTGAGTCTGTACTCCCAGATATTCCCATTGGCGATATCTCCTTGCAGAAGTGAAGGCTGCTGCAAAGAGCATTAAGACCAATCGTGCCAGTGAAGTAGATGGTGTTCCACCTGAGGTCTTTAAAATACCTGAGTGTTTAAAGCTCATCTATCCCATCATAGTAGACATGTACCGAACAACAAGAGTCCCACAAGAAATGAAAACAAATGATCTCGATTGCTGCAAAGCTATACAATATGATTCTATTAAATCGCATCAGGGATCCCATTGAGAGACTGCTCCGTGGAAATCAGAATGGGTTCCGTAAAGGTCGTGGGACCATGGAGCCCATTTTGGCACTTAGAAGGATAATTGAAGAATTATCAAAAAAGAAAGACAGGCATCTGGCTGTTATCTTTGTTGACTTCTTCA